>BMAV01022970.1:179878-199552 GCA_019973955.1 Trichonephila inaurata madagascariensis
CCCCCCCCCGTTTCCCCTTTACCTCTTTAGAGAAAACGAAATAAAATAAAATAAAAAAAAATAATAAAATGGGAATGGAAAGCGAGGAGAAATTACAGAAGCTAAATGAGATTTTTTCCCCACGTTTTTCCCTTGTCTTAACATTTTTTTTTTCTTCCACTTCTCCTCGCCCCCCTTCCCTTCTCCAATCCAAAGCGAAGAAGCACGAATGAGTTGTGCAAGAATATACGAACACGCATAATCGCAGAAGATCATCATTAATAACAAACTTCTCCTTCTAAAAAGCGTCGTTCTTTTTTTTTATTATTATTTCCCCCTATTCCTTCCTTTTTATTACGAGCCATTTTTTAAAAGTTTTAACTTCAAAGAGGCTTCCCTTTTCTTTTTTTTTATATTCATTCCTTCCTCCTTATCTCTCACAGGAGATAATATTTGTAATCTATTACAAAACTCCGTGACGGTTACAGTGAAAAAGCCGTGGTAGCAATTTAACTCAAGAAGAAAGGCACAAAAAAAAAAAAAAAAGAAGGAAAAGAAGAAAAAAATTACGGGGCTTACACCAATTAACCTGTTAAAGACTTAGCCCGTTTTTTTTCCTCCTCAGTCCTTTCACACTTATTACGATCTTGGCAAAGGAATGAATTACAAAGGACGGATGAAAAAAATTTTATTGAATTTGTGTAATAGGCGCATCATTATGCTATCCATCATATTTGATAGCGGTAAGAGAGAAATAATAACTACTTCTCTCCTATCATGTATTCCACAAGTCCTAACAAAAGATCATTTAATGTGTTTGGGTTTCGAATCACAGAGCGGGCGCCATTTTGTTCGCTCTGTTGAACAGAAGACAAGAATCGTTCGGGAATACGAAGTAACGAAAGCGAGGATGATAAAAACAAAAATCTCAAACAATATCATGTCAGCCATTTGTAACGATCCGAAATACAAATGCTCAATAATTAATCATATGATAAGCTATCTTGGAAGTAAATGATACGAAGAATTTGTGTTGCGCTGAAGAATAATTATTTTCTTTTTAGAGAGGCCTTGTGCCTTTTTCTTTTTGTTCGAAAATGAGAATACCCTTAAGCTGGTATCGTTTGGCAGTAAATAAGAAAAAAATATTTACGACCGTTTCAGATTTTTTTTTATATATAACGATCCGAATTTTAATGAATTCGAAAATTATTATCTAAGAAGAAACTCTAGATTGTTATACATTGTGTGTGCAGGAAAAATTATAAAATAAAATACCATACTTTGTTCGTGATTTGCAACTAAGTGATTAACGTATTTTTTTAAATGATTTTCTATTCCTAGAAATAATGATTGAGTTTCCAAAACCAAACTAAGCAGTCGTAATCATTAAAATTAAAGCATTTAAAAAAGGGAAAAAAATCGTTTTTTATTAAACAACATAAACTTGAAATTAAATCCAATTACTCGAGTGGGTTTTGTTTATATATTTTTTCATATAATTATTTTCGTAAAGTACGTCATTAGCTAAGTTTTAAACACACTTTATAGTAATTACAGAGAGTGGTATTCCTAATTAAAATTCACATTTTTTAAAATCAAATAATAATGACAATGACATTCTATCACTAATTTCGATTCATAATGAAACTTCATCAATAAATTTTCAGACGTAGAGAGTTGTGCTGTCTTTAAAGTATATATATATGCCTACAATCATTGATAAAATTAAGTATTATCTTACGTTAAATTTTCATTCAGTTCTAATCAGTCTATGAAATGGAATTTCAGCACTCACTCTGCGTTACAGCGGCATTTATTCGTTCTTTTATTTTTATAAATTGTTTGTAATTTGTAATTGTTTGTGTTTTTGTAATTGTTTCGTAAATTTGTGTATCTTGTTTCCATTTCTAAGAATATTCGCATGTTCTTTAATTTTTAAAAGGATTATCAAGCAAACGATTTCTCTTTTGTAAGGGATGTATTCTTATATCATTCGAAAAGTTTTCGAATACCTTTCAAGTTATTTGCCTATCACAAGGGCAATGGTTTTTAAACGTTTCTCAGGCTGTTTCTAGGAAACTATGATCTATTGATTGCTTGTTTATTTCCGTCGCACTCAGGAACATCGTAAGGTATGGGCCCGGACCCAGGGCCTCGTCTTCGACTAGGCCTTAGTAAGATCATGATTCGAATAATTTCAACGATCAAATGTTTTTTCCGGTTGTATTCTAGAAAAACTGGGAATGTCGGACAATATGTCAACTGGCTACGTCGTCCACGTATAGGCCTAGGCCAACCATCATTACTCATTCAGTCAAAAGGTAGCAGTCGGTCAAACCGGTTATTTGCGATCGTAAGTCTTTTGTTTCTAGTTATTGTTTGTACGAGTATTTGACAACGCATGCTATGTACCGTCTACTTTTAAGGGTCATAGATGGGGTCTGCATTTATGTAGGGGCCCAGGACCTACTTCTGTTTAGGGACCCAGGGCCTCAAGAAGTCTTAAGACGTCCCTGGTCGTACTTAGAAGCAATATGAGGGATATAGGTAGAATGCCCAAGATGAACAAACTCATCCTAAACGGTTTAGAGCCGGGGTGGGCATTAAGTCGATTGTGATCGACCGGTGGACCACCAAGACATTTTGAGGTGACCACCTTCACTAAGACCTAATAATCATTCCATCATACGAAGGTCTAGAAACACCGTATTTATTCAAATCTAAGCCGTGTTCCAAATTCTCACCAAGATTTTATGAAAATTGAAAAATAGTCTAAAACGGTTTATCGATATCCAATTTTATGACATTAAAATAAATTTAAAAAGTAAAACTAATAAGAAGTGAATAATAAGTCATTTTATCAGTATTATAAACTTTTAAGCACATGCATGAAACTGTAATGGCTCTAAATACCCCATCCGACAAATGTTTCCCTTCGATTCTAAGCCGTGCCCAATTTTTTGTAGCATTAACATTGGGAAAAAAGTGTGGCTTAGATTCGAGTAAATACGGTGGAAAAAATCGAATCGTAAGACGAAATTCCGTTGAATAGAAAATGCACATCGCTAATTGGAGGTTATTTTACGAAGGAAATCGTAAAATGTTATTGGTTCCAGAAAAAAGTTCGCTAAATAGAGAATTTCGTAAAATGGAGGTCCGACTGTATTGTATACTTTCTTTGAGTTCACTACACCTTCGCCACTGGGTGGACCGCAACACCTTGAAAAAATTAAAAGTAGCCCGCGCCCTCGAAAAGTCTGCCCACCCCTGGTTTAGAGCTACGAACTGTGGCCCCCACCATAATTCTGAACCACGATCAAATAACAAGGATATCACTTGAGGCCTCATTCTCCAAATTTTCACAAGATTCTAAGCTTCAACAGATTTAATGTGCAGGATTCGACCACAACACCCCTGGCACGAGCATGCGATCTTGACCGCATTTGTGTTATCCTCAATCCACCAAAATAAGATTTTCCCATACATGTACACATGACGTGAATAGATGCATGTTGAGAAATTAGTGAGTGGACATAAGAAAATCTACTTGTTTTGCTTCAGTTTTGAGAAAAACAAAGCTTAAATTTTCAGGAATTTTTCTTTCGCAAAATTATCGTACTGGTTTCGTTGGACAGAAAATAATAATTCCAACGATACTATTGATATCACTAACTTAAGGTATCCGACTACGTTCTGTGTGTGTGATTTTAAAAAAGCGCATAAATGGATAGTTTTCATGGTATTTAGTGTCACTTAGATTAGAATTCATGTATAAAATTGTTTTAAGGACATTTTGACAAAAAAAAATTTATTTAAATACAATATTTTGGCAAAAAATTAACTTAGAATAACCTTTTTTCAAACTGTTCTCCTTTTGTGAAAAATGCGTCTATTATAATAATAATTTGCCTGTATATAGCTCAGACCTCTGTACAGAGGCTCAACTATGATTTTTGAAAAATTCCCATTATTTTCAGTTACAACCCATTGAAATATATATATAACTATCGGCGCTTTTTTCTTAAAATTTCTCCCCTGTTGTAGTAAAACATCAATAAACCCACTTCTAAGTTATATATTTCAAAAATTGTAGTTGAACCTCTGTATAGAGGTCTGAGATATAAACAAGCAAAATATTATTATAATAGAAGCATTTTTCATACAAGGAGAATATTTTGAAAATGGGTCATTCTATGTTCATTTTTTTGTCAAAATATTGTACGGTAAATAATTTTTTACTGTAATACTATTCTTAAAAACAATTTTATATACATTTCCTAACCTAAATGACACTAAATATCATAATTATCCATTTATACGCTTTTGCAAAATCACGGTTCCGAACGTAGTCGGATACCTTAATAATAATGCTGCATAAAACAAAGCTATTAGAAAAACCTTTCGTAACTTGATTCATTTCTGGATATATAAATAATATGTAATATAAACTTATACATCATCTGAAACGAAAACCACTTTCGTTTTGGAAGATAAAGCGATTTTTTTCAATGCAGAATGGTTCCAATATCCCTTGGAAAATTTTCCGGTACCCTTAGGAGTATAACATCTGAGCTTGAAAACTCTACAGTACTAGAGATACACAAGTCACTCTTTGAGAGCAGCTGTTTCCTTCAACAGTTTTTGACACAAAATAATAACTTAGTTTACATTAAAATTCCTATACCTATATATATAATTGTTCTAGTAGGGAGACGAACAGTCACTTTTTAATGATGCCCACTGCAAGACAGAAGAGCTAGAAGGAAGTCGATACTTGTCTGTTTTTAATCGTTTCCATTTTTATTTTTTGTAGGTAATAGATAATTCTATAGAGATTAAAATGGTTATGCTTGACGATGTCCAGAAACGGGGAACTTGAAATAGTGGATACTTACGCATAATAAATCTTGAACAAAATTTAAGAATTTAAAGAAAACAAACACAACGTCGTTAGAAAAAATTATTTTTGTATTATATCCTTAAGTCAGCCAGAAAGTACTTGCTAACGTCGCACTATAAAGCAAAACGAAAGCTTTTGGTGACTAACCTCGTAATTTTCAGCCACGGTCAAATGACGACATCTGAGCCGCCCCCCCCCCCCCCTCATTTGAACTTCGACGCTACGTCAACGAGAAGACTATCAGCCACGACAGATTTAACGTGCATCAGCCCCTCTACACGCCAGCCAAGAGTCCGAGACCATACCCCCAAGCCTCCAAGCCCAATTGTGACGTTTGTGAAAAATAATGGAAGCGTAATATTTATTAATTTAAACACTTGGTTTATTTACGTCACAGCTATTATATAATTACATTATATACTTTGAAGTTATTAAAAGGTCGGTTATAATTTATTATAGTCCAAATTCTGTTGTTTGTGAGGGAGATTACATCTGTCCTATTCAAAGATTTCCAACGGACTTCTCTCTGCCTTCTTTTGGGTCTCGGGATGGTAGCGGTCGGCCTCTTTATCCCCGAGTTACATCCGGCTCGTGGGCGGAGTAGGGGGTTCTCGAGGTGTAAAAGGTTTTCAGGGCGATGACCAAAGACAAGACCTCGCAATATTTTAAGGGTGTACGTGTGCATAGGAACGCGGTTATCCTATCCACAAGAAGAAACCGACTTTTCAGCTGTGTGACAGGAAAACGCTATACTAATATTTCATTAAGTCATTCAATGGCTACTCTATACAATATAATCTGCTACGTAAAGAATACCATCGTTATAAAAAAATTAGTTTAATATATGAAACAACACACAAATACTTTAAAGAAGTAAATGCACACACACACACACTGTATACATATATATATATATAGCCTTAGGAAATAATCAGAAATTTAGTATGCGATTGTAAATTCGACTCAGAAACACACGATGCTAATGAAGTTCAAAAATTAAAAAAAGAGAATTAAAACTTGGAACAGAATTTAATGAAAACATGAATAACAAGTTCAGCGAAACTCAACAATATTCAAAATCTCAGGCACAGTCCACGAAAATATTTTTCAAAAGATAAACAACTCTACGAGAATTCTAAACGAAATCCAAGACAATGGAATGAATACATTTCGATTTCGAATAACCACACAACCAATCAACTCCCCCAAACGTTCAAAACGAACACGATAAAGCGAAGCTAATTGGATGAGCCACCGAACCATTGTGTTCATCAACAGCAGCACTTCGTATTGGGACGAATCATTTGAATTTATCAACTCGTTCTGACGAAGCTCAAAGTTCTTGGAACTCTCTCATCCGAATAAAATCGGTACTTAAAGAACAAGGAATGCCAACTTGATAAAGATGGCGTCGACAGAAACCTAATTGATGGCAGTTTGCGGTTGGCAGGGAAGAATATTACTACTGTGTCACTTATTTGCTCTGAAAACGAAATTAAGCACCTTATAGCGGTGACTAACGTTCTTTCAGACGCCATTAAGAACGATGATGATGATGACGGAGACGGGTCGTTTGGCCTAATGCGTAATTTCAAACGATCCGTTTAGGGAATCCTTTGTTTCGTTCTTTCTTCTTTTTCCCGCGCTTTTTTCGGGTGTTTTTGTTCCGCTTTGGCTCTTTCGCATTCTTTTTAACTTGAGTTAATTTTCGTGTTTTTGGCGGTGGCGTACACGTAAATTCGCGCCTTTTTTTCCAGTCCCCTTTGTGTTTTTTTTTCTTTCTTTTTTTCTTCCCGCCTTCGCACGGTTCTTTTGCTTTTGTGTCGGCTGAATAATTAGGAGTCATTTAACGCGGGGTGTTGACTAAATTAAGGTTGTTTCAAAGGTGCGTGAGTGGTTCTGCGTTCCTTTTTTATTTATTTTATTTGATTGCGGCGTTTTATGTTGAAAGATGTCGTTTGTTTCTGGGTGAGTGAGCAGGTGGCGCTCCGCTCGTTTTTATTTAAGGTTTAGTAAGGGTTTCCGGGAATAGAGTAAGAAAAAATAAAGTGAATTTCGTAGTTAAAAAAATGGTTGTTCTTTTGTTAAAATTTTTTTTTTAAAAAAAAAAATCAAGTTTCTCTTTTCTTTTTTCCTTAACACAAATTGTTAAACTCTTATTATTTTTGATATGCAATCACTTTCAACATAAAATAAAAAAAGCTAAGTAATTTTCTTAATTCTAAAAAAATATCAAAACATCCAGCAATAAATATAATGGAAAGCATAAAATACTTATTAAATGTTACTTTATAGTAAAAATGAAAGAAAATGCAGCAAAAACGAAAAGTTATTTTATAACGCAGTTATACATATAAAGCAAAAAAATTTTGTCTTACAAGAAGAAACTATTCCTACATCAAAAATGAATAATATTGCCATACAGCCTTACAAATATACCGTATTTTCCTCGTATAACACGCACTTTTAACACAAAAAAATAAGATCGAAAGTTATAGGTATGCATTATACGCTGGGTATAAAAAAGATAACTAGAAAAATAAAGAAAAGATGTGAAGCATGTGAAAAATTAGATTTCTGTATCTAAAGTGGTAGTATATCGCGTTTCCACGCCCTAGGTCTGGGGTTCAAATCCCGGGTTGGGCAAGGTCGATTCAGCCTTTCATCCCTTCAGTGGGTCGATAAATGAGAACCAAGCTTGTTTGGGAACTGAACACTGAGGGGTTTCACTTCAAACTGACCATTTGACCGAAATATCTGCACAAGCACCCAAGCGCCTAAGGTCACGAAAACTAAGATAGGCACAGTAGGCCTTGGCCAATCATAGGCTGTTGCGCCACTGAGTTCAGTTCAGTAAAAATCTAAATGTTGTTTATTTAACAGAAATGTGACATACCTTATAAACTTTCAACAATTAAATACCTAATATATTTAGCCTTCCCCCCCTCCCTTTTTTTTTCCCATGAGCTTTTAGTTTTAAAAGTATACCACTTGTTCAAAAATTTGAGATAACATTTCGGGTAAATGACTTCAAATTTAGGAGCATTTCACATATGCATTTCAAGTTTCTTCGTAAAATAGGGTTCGCATTATACGGCGAATATACCAAATAATTTAGAAACTGCAGTTTAAAGTAGAGGTGCGCGTAATATGCTGGAATATGAGGTAATCATACAAACCATAACAAAGTTTGATATTTTATCGACAAATCTCGTTGCGTTCACATTAATTGGAATAAAACATTCGAAAAATGATTTAAATTATGTCATTTTCCAAAATTATAAATACAAAAAAATTTAACCAATTTTTTACATAGCGAATATTACTAAATTCAGTTACACTTAATGTAACAAAGTAATCAGTACAAAAACTGAATATAAATAAGGAAAATACGGGTTTGAAACTTTAATGGAAAAATCTTTATTTTATCACAATGTGATATTATTTTCGAATAATTAACCACATTTTTTTATTAAAACAAATTAGAAATTTTAGTTTTATTACTTAACAGTTTATAACTCTTCATTATTTCTGAATTTTCATATTTTCAAATACAAAAAACGGTACATCAGCCAGTGACTTGAAGCATTTTTCCACTTAACCCTGAGATTTATTTCCTACATTTCCGATTCGTACGAAAGCTCTTGTGTTCTGATTTAAAAAAAGTTATATAAAATTGTATAACCATAAGCAGTTTTACGGTTGTTAAGATAAAATAACTATTTTCAAAACTATTCCGATGTAACACAAAAGTATATATTAACTAAAAATTTCTCAAACAGAACGCATTTGCTCGACTTACAGATTCATAAGAGGAAAAAAAAAACCCTTTACTTCTCTTCAATCTTGTTACCTCGAAGAAACCAGTATTCACACATTTTAAAACCCTAAAAACAGTCTTTCAAAAGATTTACTTATGCAACAATGATTTGGGCACGAAAGGGAAAAGAATGGAAGGAGAAAAAAAAAAGTCTTCACAGTCGAGTAAGTGAGGCTTAACAAAGTCACTTTAAAATGGAACTTTTCTTCGGCACCAACTCTTTTTTTTTTCTTTTACCTTTAAGAGAAAGAAACAGAAAAATCTAAGAACGCTAACACGAACTTTTAACCTCCCGAACACGCAAACAATATATGTGTATAAAGTAAGGGTAGTGAAAAAAAAAGAAAGCCAAATCCCTCCGACATAATACAGAAGATTTAACTTCCACGGTTCTTTGTTAGGAAAGAACTCTGAATAAAAAAGAGGTTTACGCCCTGTTCTTTCCCCTGTTCGAAGTAGAAAAACCTAAGGAAATAATCCGGATTCTGAGAAATAAATTTCCGCCATGTACTGCGAACGACAGACGTGACTTGGAGAAAATCCTCGCCAATCTTGGCATTCGACGCCATTTTAAGTGAAAAAATAAATGTATATATATATATATATAAAAGAAAAAGAAAACGTAGCGAAAAGAAGCCCTTTTTTTTATCTTTCACTCACTCGGTACACCCTTTCTCAAAACCGCCATGGCGATTTTTTTTCTTTAAAATTCTACTTCTCTGTTCTATTATTTTACTTCTTCGGTGGGCGAACGTTCTTTTTTTTGCTATTCAATCCAAAAGTCTAAACTCTAAATTGCCGAGGTAAAAAAAAATAAATAAATAAAAAAAGAAGAAAAGATGAGAAATAGAAAAAAAATATTCTTTTTGCTCTTTTTTTCTTATTTTCTTGCCAAATCGAGCTCATTTTTCGAGTCAGTGCACACGAAGTCGGAAATATTCCACTCTTTTGGCTCTTTTTCTATCTCTGCCATTTTCTTTTTCCTCCCCTTGCTTCGCATGAAACTTAACATTCTCTCTCTCCTTTTTTTCTTTTTTTGAAATCGGTAAAAGGGAAGAAGGATCCCGAGATTTCTGATGGACAGATAGATGCGAGGGTTGAATAATCCCCCTTCAAACGGCACATTAGGCCCGTGACTAATTCGAGCAACTCCCTTCCAAAACGAAGACAGCCATTTTCTTTTTTTTTTATCTTTTATTCCACGCCAAGCGGAGGAGAGAGAAAAAAATCAAATCGCAATGGCAGTGCGTCTTTAAGGCTAAAACGTTGAAGCATTTTCCAAATGTTTACAAACAAAACGTTCCACATCAGTAGAATAACTAATTGAAGAAACATTTAACATTCGGAAGAATTTTTTTCAAAATCAGATAGAAAAATATCGCCATAACAGGACGGCATTGATAGAAAAAATCGCCAAAACAAGATAGTATCGATAAAAAATCGCCAAAACAAAATGGTATTGATAAAAAAATCGCCAAAACAAGATGGCGTGAATAAAAAAAAAATCAACAAAACAAAATGGCATCGATAAAAAAAATCGTCAAAACAAAATGGTACCGATAAAAAAAAAATCACCCAAACAAGATGTGGTGTCGATTTTTAAATTAAAACCACTAAACTCTTGGAAGAATATCTGATAATTTGAACTCTTAATTTTGTGTGTCTGCAAACAAAACTTTCTTCTATAATGATAAACAAGTACAGTTAAATTCAACAAATTGAAAAAAAAATGCACAAATACAGACTATTTAATTCAAAAAAATAATTAGTAATTCGAAGAATCAAGAATAACCTTTCAAAGTAGAAATTGTTTTGTCTGAAGAAACAAGACATCGGCTTTTGAAATATTTTGATGTTTACAAAACAGATTCAACGTCAGCCGTTAACAATGAAAGAAAATCATGAGCCCCAAAATTTTTATATCGATATCGATATTCCTAATTTAAAAAGCTGATCGTGTTTAAATAACATTATATCCAGACTACAATACTTAAAAGTTTTAATTTAACTTATTTTAAAATAATTTCTCATTCCACAATAAAATACTATTTAGTAAATCCCTATGTATCGGTATTCCAACTCCCAATCAGTGCTGGTCCTGTTGTCCTAGCTGTACAGACATCTTTGCTCTCTGCTATCAACACCTTTGTGTACCTCTTTTTGTTTATCCTCCTTCCATTCTACTGCGAGGAGGTAGCAGTTATTGCGTCCGCTACAGAGACCTGATCATTTAGATTTCGGATGCCATTTCAATATGACATCGCAAAAAATGAACAATTGGTTTGATACGATCGAACATTTTCTGTAAATAAATATGCCATAATGGATACTGGTTCTGGTACATTGCTTTCTCCATCAAGAACAACATTCGAAGATAGGTGAATACATCACCGAAATATCTTCCCACAGGCCATCACTGAGATGGATGTTTACACTGTCCGGGCCTGCAAGCAAAAAAGCACGACAAATAGCTCTTCAAAACATCCATGAGGAACTCCAAAAATTTGTTTCTATATATTCCAGCGTGTTATGTGCACCTATACTTTCACACTGCATTTTTTAAATTTTTAATTATATTCGCAGTACAACACGCACCCTTTTTTTTACAAAGAAATATGAAAAGTATATGCGCAGTACTCGTACCTTTTGAAGTCATTTGCTCGAAGTATGTTTTATACCAGGCTTTTGAGCAACAGCATTTTCCCAGAAATAAAACTCCAAAGCTCAAGAAAAGAGATTTTGGAAAGTATGTGAATGTTAAAAGGAAAAAAAAACATTTACCAAAGAAGGCAAAATGTGTCACGACACTCTAGAAAAGGTGTGTGGATGGATAATAAAATAATGGAATAAAATTAAACCTAACAATATTCAAAAGTTACTTAAAAAATGTAGTATACCTAACAATCTAGATGGAACGGAAAGGGATCATTTATTTATGGATCCGAATAACGGTGATGAAGAAATAAATTCCATGATATGCCTTAAGATATAACGTAAGAGAAATGTGACAATCTTTTCATTTTATCCAATAATAGGCCCTCATAAGGTATGGCATTTCTTTTAAATGCCATACCTTATGGGCTTTTTCCTTTACATACATGTAGAAATTCAATTTTTTTTTTAAATGCTTATCACCTCGTTATTTTTAAAGTTATCGTTTTTATATCCGGAGTATAAAGTGCACCCCCATAAATTTATATCTTATATTTTAGGTTAAAAGTGCGCGTTACACGCCGAAATGTGTACGCCGGTAATATGTTAAATTTTCAACTAATGTGAAGTTCTCTTAAAACTACTTGTCAATGCAAAAGACCTCAAAAAGATTGTGGAGAAGATTGGAAACCAACTCAGCCCTTTTTCAAAACAAATAAGTAATCTTATAATTAAATTCTGATCTTTTTATTTCATACCTCTAATTACAATTCTTCAAAAAACAAAAAGATAAATATTCCCCAAAATAATAATTTTCACAAAAACGTAAACAGGAAACAGTGCTTGGTGATTTCAAAAACACTCATTCGGTACAGCATCAAAGCTCAAAGCCGAAAGCTCGATTATTATTATTATTTTAATCCTGGGTTGTCATCAGCAGGTGAGGAAACTAAAATAAGTTGAAGAAATCAACCACCCCAAAGCGACACACGATACTCCTTCGAAAAGTTCGCCGAAGCCAGAAGATTTCAGAGATCGCCTTTCTAATTCGCAGTGAATCAGACACGATTTTCACGTCAACTCTAATTTTATCCAACTAAGTTGTTCTAGGTGTTTAAAAGGGCACCATTCATAACGGTCGCTTGAGAGATGGAATCACATGATTTTTACGCTGAAGTGAAAACATATTTTAATCTTATGTTATTTGTGCATTCCATATACAATTTCAAATTTCATAATAGTGTATGTATAATGGGTTCTATTCGGTTTTTATACTGTAATCCTGTTGAGGGAACTATTCTATTCTTTAACTGTTATTTTAGTTTAAAAACCGCTTTCCGTATCGATTACTTGATTTTATGCTAACGTAAATGTTGTTTAAATCCTGGCATTTGGGTGTGCGAGTTAATGGTTAATCGCAGTGGCGTACACAAGAGAGGAGGGGCTCCTGGAGGTTTGGATCCCCCCAAAGCCCTTTTCCGAGTGATTATAATTCTAAGTATATAGTACGTAAAATTTAATTAAGTATTTGTTATTAATGATTAATTTTATTAATTAAAGCTAATTATTTATTCAATTAGTTCTTAACTGTGTTTTGTTTCCGAAAATCGACAAAATCAAAAGGAGCATGATACAAGAACGGTGAACTTTCGACCCCGGAACCCTTGAAAAATTCCTGTGCGCGCTACTGGTTAATCGTGAAATCTGTGAACAGAAAGTGATTTGCGACTGGGAAGTCGCGTGGCCTGAAATTAATATTCATCTAAGTAAAGTAAGTAAGGGTTAAGTAAGTCATCTAAGTAAGGGTTGACCGAGCTATCGGTGTTCGAGAAGGATTGTCATAAGGAACTTCGACTGAAGCTAAGACATTTTGAATAATCTTAAAATTCAGATTAAGTATTAGGATTTGTGAGATTGCTTCCAAGGTTAGACAATGAAGTTGTAAATCACTCATAAACACATGAAATAAAAGTATCTATTCTTAAGATCATGTCTGCTTCTTCCCCGAGCCCTGTTACACCCTTGACCTTCGGGGCGCACCAAAAATTTTCAAAACAATACCTGCCGCCCTAAGTTTTGTGCCACTTTAAGCATAAACACTCATTATTATGTATATTCTTTAACTATTTTTTCTTTTATGCACTGCTATTTTTTAAAAGCACTGTTTGGGTGGCAAGTTCAGATCTCGATGCGAAGTGATTATTAATTTCCTAAAAATACTATATCATTTATATATTTAATATTTCCTGTATTCAGAAAGTAGATTTAGATTTATTTTTCTTTAATATATTTTCTTAGTAACTTAGTTTTAATATATGTTATGTGATTATAATACTTAGTATTGATTAAGACTCATTTTAAATTCCTTTCTCTACATCCCAGTAGTATGGACAAATTACAAGTTAAAGTTGGCTGGGGGGCCTGAAAACAATGTTTAAACCTCCAATTTCAGTTCCTAGGGATATTATACTACCAAGGCTATCTTATTTTTGACCTACATTGTCTTGTTATACTTCTATTTTTTTGCTTTCCTTCTATTTTCTTTTTCTTCGTGAACCTCTCAAATGGAGAGGCGATTTACATTCTGAAAAACATGTAGACGAAAGTGCCAAGAGGTAATCTCTGTGGCAACAATTAAAAATCTGTTGGTTTTAGGGGGGCTGAACCCCTAAACCCGACCTTTCTGTACACTACTGGTAAAGATAAAACATTTAAATCAAAGTGAAGATTTAAAACGTGGTCTGTTTCAATAAATGCTCATTTTCAGAAAATGTTGATGAATCAAATGCAAAAATATTTTTTTTTCAAAAAACTAATCCAGCATCCCGTAGACAATTCAACTCTCTCCACCGCGGTTTATCCAATAGGAACTAAAGAATTGCTCTGACATCTCAATAATTATCACCATCTATAACCTTGAAACTTAATTATAAATCCGATGCAAAATCACAGATTGCACACGATAACATAATATTTAGCATCATTAAGGAAAATTTAAAGCTTGTACACAATTTTTTTTTCCTCTCATAATGATGTTCCCTCATTATTTACATAAGTAATAGCGAAACAAATGATGAAAAAATTCATCACCATTCCAGTTAATGCTAAAGGTAATTATGACGGATTACACATTAGGAAGACATAGATTTTCCCCAAATTTCATATCACCAGCTGCGGAAAGATATCCGCCACATTATGAATATTTAAATACTGCAGATCTCTCCAACCAGCAGCCACACAGGGAAGTTATAAGTTACTCTACAAAGTTGCTAATTCCGGATAATAAGCTTTCCTCGGTGGATGCTTCATTGGGTTGTAGAATTAAAAGAGTTTCTACAGTCGGCAGCTGGTATGAGACTCATTTGTATTTGAATATGCAAATGAAGAAATGTTTCCTCAGTAGCATTGAACAGCTGAAAGGATAAGCCCAATAAAATTAAATGGGGTATGCTTTTGGGGATTAGTTTGGGAAGGATAGAAGTGTTATGTTGAGACTGGATAGAGTGCAAAGAGTACAGTAGGTTAAGTCTTCGACAGACAACAAAAGGATCAGGATTTTTAGAAGAGATAAGAACATAGGTTAAGTAGGTTTAAAAAGATGATAGTATTGTAAAACGCTGGATCATGATAATAAGGAAGGATTTCTTTATTTTTATTACTAGAAGTAATATCCCCCAAGCTATACTGGAACTGAGATCAATGGCGTCACTAAGATTTGTGTCGTCTGGTGAGGTACCTAAGGGTATCACTGTTTCCTGCCTTTTTTTTTTACCTCCCGTATCATTTGCTATGGAGTTTTTCCTCATTTTTTTCTCTAACTAACTATCCATTAAGAGTATAATACAATGAAATATCAAAAATAAAGTCGAGAGGGATATCAGATTGTATTCATATTCCCATTGCAATTAATTTAAATTTTTGTAATTTTTTTTTACCACTGAAGTGTCGCGGGTTTGAGTCCTGGTGCTCCTGGCCGAGTAGTAGAGTATCGCGCTTCCACACCACAGGTCCGGGGTTCTATCCTCGGGCTGGGCAAGGTCAACTCAGACTTTTATCCATTCAGTGGGTCGATAAATGAATACCAAACTCTGGGGGTTTCGCTTCTGACTAACCACATGATCGAGACATCTGCTCATGCACCTCAACGCCCAAGGTCATGTATACTGAGATGGGCACAGTATACCTTGGCCCTCATGGGCTATTGCGCCGTTAAGTTTAGTATTCAACTGCACGAAGGCTTTTGGGAGGGATCGATAGCTTTCTAATTAGCAATCGAGGGATTCGATTGCTAAAGTTTTTTAAGAATTATTGACTGACTGCTGCGCCGTAGGGCCTGGTTTTGAATCCTAGAGAAGGGATGGCTGTGAAAAAATGTATAGTGCCTGTGCGGCATGAGGGCACTCTAAATATTCGTCAAGCCGCATGTCCTCTCGAGAGGTTGTTGGAAGGGGAAGAAAGATGGAAGACCCCTGACCACCCCAGTGTGTTCTTTTTAAAAATTAGTGGTGAGGGGAACCGAGCCAAATAGTACTGTCGCCTGCATGGTGCTCAAAGCTGCGGCTAACGACAAACGTAAAACTAGCCCCTTGCTACGATGAATATCGTGGGCTTCGATCTGACACCGTCGATCAGGTGACACTAGAAACAACAACAACACGAATTATTTATAGAGAATAATAAATGATTCTTCTAAGAACATCTTTAGAGGTATACAAATAATGGGTTTTTAAAAACCTGAAACTTCCATTAGGTTAGAACAGGTAGTAAAACTTAGCCTACACATTTCTGAGCTGAACACACAAACCATCCAACCCAATTACTAAAACTCTCTTTGCAAAAAAATCAATCACAATATTTAAATTAAAATATGCTCGAATAATTTTATACTTATATACCTTTCAATAAATAAAGGTATTTTTAAAACTTTATGCATTCAGCAAGCAATAGAATAAATAGAATGTACTTTATGAGAATAATTAATAAACTTCTATGCATATATTTGAACACTTAATAAGATAGAGAGTTCTGCAGACATAGTAATATTTTAAAACTCAAAACTAACAACATCTGATTGAATTCAGTAGAAAGGTAAATAAGGGTGCATTATCGCGAATACAACACTTGTTATAATCTCCAGACAAAGAGAATAATATTAATACAAATGTACAACCTGATGGATCAATTAGGTACGTAA
The DNA here is from genome assembly GCA_019973955.1 of Trichonephila inaurata madagascariensis. Lineage (NCBI taxonomy): Eukaryota > Metazoa > Arthropoda > Arachnida > Araneae > Nephilidae > Trichonephila > Trichonephila inaurata. The sequence continues at coordinate 196,427 of BMAV01022970.1, forward strand.
TACTTTTAAGTAACTGCCACACACACACACACACATTATATAAATGGATTCGTTCCAAGTCAACTCGTTTAAGCAATGATCCGTTAAGTTACGGCTAATTCACTGAGTAAGTGTGCTTCGACAAAATGCAGCTACCGAATCCAATGGACGCCATATTGAATATTTCAACCGTATGTTTCTGTTAAGAGGGATATATTTACACATTACCCAATTCTTCGTATAATATTGATATATATTTATAACTCCTAAGTTCGTTTAATGTTAAGTTGGATATTCGTAATATGAAGACCAGAGAAGTATATAAATTAAATTAAATAATTTTTTTTTGTAGAGATCTGCGATTCGATTTTATTCGACAATTTTTTCTTTTGTTCGTAAAAGGTTACATTCTGCATTTCATCCTTACTTAAGGTTTAATGCATAATTTAGAGAAAAAAAATTAATTAACCTTTTTCTTGATAATCAAAAATGGAAATAACACATATTAATTTATAAGGAATAAAAAATATACATTAGCTAAAATAAAAGAGGATTTGGTTTATTATTAGAGTGAGTGAATATTAACGACGCACTGTTCAGCTAGTCGAGGGCTTTTGGAGACGGATCTCGTCATTTTGAACCCTAGTCAAGTGACGAGGACGACAGCTGAGCTGGTACCTCCCTCTCCTAACTGCCACACCACACCAACGGGAGAACTTTAGAGCTCCCGACAGATTTAACGTGCATCGCGCTCCCCTACACGGCAAGTCTTGAGTGGTACTGGGCTCCATCTCACGACACGCCGGTCACGAGTCCGTAACCTTGACCACTAGGCTGCCGTGGCCACATTATTTTTAGTTCGAGAAGTTTCATTTTTCAATACTAAAGTATTAAGTGAGTGACTGTTTATGTACGCTGCACTATAAAGCAACACGAGGGCCATCGGTGATCTTCGTGATTTTGAACCCCGGTCGAGTGACGAGGACGTCACCCGAGCTGGCACTTCTCTTTTTAAACTATCACACCATGCCAAATGGGAAGTCTTCGAGCTTCGATAGATTTTGTGCATCAGATAGAATTGATAGATTTTATATACATAGATTCAATGCAATGCCTCTCCGCAAGGCAAAAAAAACTTCAGTGGCATCAGGACACGAACCCGCAACATGCCAGTCACGAGTTCGCGACGATAACTACTAAGCTACCGAGGTCTTCCCGAACGATGAAGTGTCTATTGCGGGGGCGTAGCTACCATCGTATCAATGATACGGGCAGTGGCGATTTAAGCTTATTTCGGGCCCTGGGTGCAGATCTACAAGCCCCCTTCGCACTGGAGGATCAAAATTTATTACCAGAAAACCTGATAAAAGTCCAGCTAATCCGAGCCCTTTCGCACTCTTCCGGGCCCACCCCAAGCGCCCAATGGAAAAACCGACACTGGATGCGGGGCCTTGAAGTTTCAGGGGTCCCAAAATGTTTAAGCAAAAATTCTTAAAATGTTAAGGGTCCTAATCCAAAAAAGATCCTCCAAAAAATTTTAAAACAGGTTTCATTCATGACTAGTTACGTCAGTTATCTTTTTTTTCTCATCGACTTGTAGAAATTTGTGGTAGAATTCGAAACATATGTTTAAGACTTTTACAAACATAAGCTTCGTTCGTCCCCCCCCCCTCCCAGCAATACTACGTCACATTTTTATTAAAACAAACTTATAATGCATTATTTTCTAGAAAGTACTCAGATAAAATTCATGTTTTATTGATAGTCGATAGAAAAAGCAGCTAAAAAACTAAACATTATTCCTAGAATTTAAAGAAGACATAAAAAATTAACTTATATATTTCTGATAAATAAATATTTAACCGGATGTATCAAATGCTTCATTTCGTAACTATTCAGGAACTTGCATAGTTTCTACACCGTAAAAACATTTTTTTAAAAAAAATATCGGTACAAAAATATTCAGTGCGAACATAAAACGAACATTTTCAGTAAAATTATCAGCAAAAGTGCATGATTCTGTTTGCTCGAAAACTGACTCGTATGACGATCGGCTTAAAAACACAATGATGTCATCAGAAATGATTACATAACGCGCTCCATAAATGACTATCAGATTATTCAAATTGACTGAAATTACCATAATCGAGATTGCAAGCACACAACGTTTTACACTGCTCACGTGATACATTTAGATCTCTATCTGTCTCATTATGATTTAAATGATACTTTAAGTACTTATGACTTAAAAGCTCATGTATAATGATTGTAAGAGATTCGGTTCGGTGAATTCAGTAGAGAGCAAATTTTCTTTTTATTAAGAAGTATCTTATAAATATATATTTTTCAAGTATTCCCCCTCCCCTTCTACAGTATATTATTCCAACAGTCGACAGATAAGGTATAATTTTTGGATAATCTACAAACATAGTAGAGTCAAATGGAGTCCATAGCGTTATGTGTTAAAAATGTTAAAAAAAAATACAGTATCAGTTCATAAGAATGTGTTTGATTAATTTATAACACAAAGTGAGAATCGCGCGAACATTTAGAATTTAATACATTGATTGCATTTACTCCTTTTTATATATCTGAGGTTTATATAAAAAATTTAATCAAGATTTACTAAATCAATAAAAGTTGTTATTGGAGAGTGGCAGATAAGGAAACAATTGAAAACCATGTGACGGGGCTTTATTGTGCCTTCTATTAATCCTCTTGGGGAATCTTAGGGGCCCGAATGTCATTTCATTCCAACCTTCTCAAGAAGAAAACGCGATATGCAGATTATGAATGACTATATATATTGGAGATTTTGCATTCGCAAAAAGGTCGCCTGGAGGCCGGAGAGTATTATGGGAGCCATATAGAAGTCAGTTAGAAGCCAGAAAGTTGCATAGTAGCCGGATCAAGTCGGATACTAAGATATATAGAGAAGATTAAAGGAATAATGATAGAGCGGAATCTAGCTGGTTAAGGAATCGGCTGTAGATAAAAATTCGGAGGTTAAATTATCATAAAGATAGTGAAGAGGATTTAATGCACTATTTGCTAAGAATTGTTAATTACGTCATATTGTAAACGTCACTCCTGGTCGTTTTCCTCTAAGTAAGACTTGTGTTGCATTGTTTAATATATATTGAGATA
>BMAV01022970.1:199652-236666 GCA_019973955.1 Trichonephila inaurata madagascariensis
TGATTTTGTCGATTTTCAGGAACAAAACACAGTAAAAAACTAATTATGGAATAAATAACTATCATTAATTAATAACATTAATCATTAATAACAAATATTTAATTAAATTTTACGTGTTATATACTTAGAATTATAACCAATCGGAAAAAATCAAGGGCTTTGGAGGGGAGGGTCCGGACCCTTAGGAACCCCCTTGTGTGCGCCACTGTTGAGATATAATAAACTAGATTTATTATATAGAAGATTTGAGTGGTAAATCTTTCATCCCTACGAATCTAGGTCGCGTGGATGAAGAGATGATACCCCAGGGGCGCGTGGTATCCCAACCATAGCGTTGAATAAAAGAATTCACTTTAGAACACAGTTCAAAACCTGGTGCGCACATTCCCTTGAAAGTTCAAGAGAGGATTTCCGGGGGGGGGGTGCGATGAGTGTTTATATATTATTAGCATAGCAATATAAAGCAACACTAGGGCTACTAGCGTTGGATCTCGTAATTTTGAACTATGCTCAAGTGACGAGGACGACACCTGAGTTTTCCCCTCTTCAAGTTTCCATAACAAGCCAACAGGAAGACTGTGAACCTCACCCCTCTACACGGTGGGTCTTGATTAGTACTAAAGCTCGAACTCGTGACACACCGCCCACAAGTTCATGATCATACCCACTAGTTTGCCATGACCCCTGATGTAGATCATCAATAGTTTCTTTATGTTAAATCAAACCAATTAATCGAGCGATATCCAAAAAAAATGGTTGATATTAAAACATTCTAAATCTCATCCTGTTCGTATAAATATATAAACTGAATTGGTCGTGTTACGTATCAATGAAAAGGATTCAGATTTGAATAAACTAATTTAAATATTGTTCTAAAAACAAAATGTTCAATTTATATTAAGATCCATAAGCCGTCTATTGTAGAAGGCCGTAACATACTTAGAAATTCTCAACCAGCATGCAATTTTTATTAGATTCACTATTTATTTTACCTTGAAGCATAGGAAAAATGAAGCAACGTCTTTGAAAAAATCGCATTCCATTTACCTTGAACAAGACTCTTCGCCCTTTCAAAAATTAGTGACTTTTTAATTTAAAAATTACTTCTTTTATGCCAGCACTCGACTCAGGTCATTTCCTTACACGAACACTAAATACACAATCATTACGAAAGCCCTTTTATCTACTTTATTTTAATCCCACACAACTCGTTTCTATTCAAAACCCACCACCACAATCTCAAAAGCCCCTCTCCATCCCTCCCTTGCAAACGAAAACAACGATCGGACTTTCCAACTTGTTTACAACAACACACACACCTCCTGACCGAGAAGTCGTCACTCCGCGACCCCTTCTCGTCCAACCCCCCTGCCTCCTTTCAGAACACACACCGGGGTGCTTTTTAACGTCACTCATCCTTCCATACCCCCGAAAAGGAGAGGGGGAGGCAGCAAACTCCACCGCCAAACGACCGCATCGGACGGTCTAGAATTAATTACCCAGAGGGGGGAAGGAAGAGAAGACACCCCCTCTATTACCGCACAGGGCTTAATCTAGTCATGCAAATTGCCGTAATTACGACAGACGAGACTTGTAGAAAAGACGGGGGTGGGGTGGATGGAGTGGTAGGTTAATGACAGACGAGACCCCCCTCCTCCTTTAGGGGAAGTCTCTTCCGAACAGATGCGGCGCGCCAGCCACCACCCCAGCTGCACCCGGGGAGGTGTTGAAACGTAAATCGCTTGACGTTCCATCGCTTTTGAATATGTAACGGATATTACTCATTTTAGAGCAGGAGCTGCGGCCGCCGCCACACAGACCCTCCCTCTGCACCACCACCCTTTTCACCGCAGATGTCTGTTCGCTGAAAAGGATATTAAGGGGGATGATTCGAATGGAATCGTTTGCACGCGCGCTCTCCTGAATGCAAATGCACACCACACCACCATCGGAATTTGATTCAGGCATGCAAAAGGGAAATGCTAGGGTATAGAAACCCTTTTCATCCGAGGGATTCATTCTCCACGACCCTCCTCCTCCGCCTCCAATTGGAAAAGTCGAACCCGGTTACCGTCTTAGGGCGTAATTGACATTGAATATGGATACAATATAGAATGGGCGTGGATAATAAATACGTTTCTGGATGCTGGAGTCTTTTTGATGTGGTCAGCAGTCTTCCTGCCTCCAATATATCAATATTGTGATGAGTAATTTGAATTTTTGAAGCACATATTTAACTCGCAAGGTGGTATTGTATAGAAACCATGTTGATAAATGTCCAAAAACTACTCATTCATTTTAAATAGAAGATTTTTAGCTTTTCAATATAATAAATTATTTTTATAATGCATTGTGTGCTATTACACATTCGATTTGTGTGTGTGTGTGTGACTATTTATATACATTACTCCGCTTTTTATTGTGCTTTCCAATTCCGTGAGGAAAAAATTAAAACAATTTTAAAATTCAAGTATTGATTGGCGATATTTATGGGCATTGCATACAAATTTGCGACTTGATAAAATAAGTTTTTATGTAATGTGCTTGTGTGTGTGGCTACAGTAATACCCCGAACTTACGCGATAGGTAGGACTAAAAGATAACAGCGTATATAAGTCAGCATATAAATTCATATAAATTATTTTTAGTTTAGATCAGGGACGAAAAGAAAAAAATGTTTTGTTAAATCTAGGATATACACTAATGCAAAAATCGCTAACAGTTATTTTGTTGAGAGTGAGTGAGTGAATATTAACGTCGCACTGTTCAGCTACACGAGGGCTTTTGGCGACGGACCTCGTAATTCTGGACCTCGGTCAAGCTACGAGGACGACATCTGAGTCGGCATCCCCTCTCCAAACTATATCACGAAAACGGGAAGACTTTGAACCTCGACAGATTTAGCGGTGGATCTTCACTGGCACAAAGACTCGGAACTCATGTAACGCCGGCCACGAATTCGGGACCGCAACCACTAGTCTACGGCAGTCTACTCAACGATCGGAATATATAGCGGTAACTATGGCTCTCGTTCCTGGCGCGCTGGTTTAGAGAAAATGTGGAAGCTTTCTTGTAACATTCTGGGCCCGATAAGCTTGTCGACGAGCCCTCAAACGAAATGCAATTGCCTTTTAGGGAGCCACAGACGCAGGGACGTCTTAAGGCGTGGGCTAACTGGGACCGGGCTCTCAGTCACAATGGAGGCCTCGTCGCGTTCTCAATCAGCGTTAACAAGATCACGATTCGAATGATTTCAACGGTCAAATGTTATTTCTCGTTGTATTCTCCGAAAAACTGAAAATTTTGGACAATATGCCAGCTACTACATGTGATGACCGTCGTCCACGTACAGGCCTAGGCCTACCACCATACACCATCATAGCCAGTAGCGCACACAGAAGTTTTCCAAGGAGGGGGGGCAGGGTCGAAAATCCACCATTCTTGTATCATGCTCCTTTTGAATTTGTCGATTTTTGGGAACAAAAAACAGCAAAAATCTAATTATTGAATAAATATATAATTAGTATTAATAAAATTAATCATTAAAAAAACAAATATTTCATTAAATTTTACGTATTATATACTTAAAATTATAATCAATCGGGGAAAAAATCAAGGGCTTTGGGGGGTCCGGATCCCTAGGACACCCTCCTTGTGTGCGCCACTGATCATAACTCATTCAATCAAAAGGCGGCAGTCGGTCGAGCCGATAAATCATGCACATTTATTTGTTTCGGGTTATTGTTTGTCCGAGTATTTGACAACATATGCTATGTACTGTCTACTTTTAAGGGTCATAGGTGGGGTCTGCAATTGTGAAATTGCCCAGGGCCTCAAGAAGTCTTAAGACGTCCCTGCATAGACGGTTAAAGGGGCACCTGATGTGTGGGGGCAAAATACCAGCCTGCAATTATTCACCGCTGCAGAAACATAAGAAAATGAGTACGTAGATCTACTGGAATTTTTGTTCTACACGACAATACCTTTCCAACTGTACAACATTTGTCAAAATTGGTGGGGAACATCTCTTACGTTTAGCGTGCGACCTCAAATTACAGCATTCTTAGATAACTCAAATAAGAATTCTATATGTGCAGTTTTCAAGGGAAGAAAATATCAAAATCTGAATAAATCAAATAAATAATAAAATCTTAAAAGAAAATGGTATTAAATACACACACACACACAATACAGGGTGTTTCATAAAGTATACACTTTCTAGGTGCTGTAAAATAGTAACAGACGAAGACGCTCACCACCTCAGCTAACGGTAAGGTAGATGTACTCTTAAAGTTTGTGTCTCAACCACGACGGAAGTGACGTAGGCAATATCATACGTGCCATGTGACTAGTCAGTCAAAATAATGGCTGAGTTTGCAGTAGAAAAGGCTTTTTGTGTTTTTGAATTTAGAAAAACATCAGGGTCGTGGGTAGCCTAGTGGTTAGAGCATCGGACTCCAGACCGGAAGACCTGGGTTCGATGCCCGATGCCACCAAATACCCACCGAATACACACGGAGTACGTGCCCCGTTAAATCAGTGGGTCCGAAAGTCTTGCGGGCTGAATCACGAGTGTAAAGGGACTGGAGAATATTTCTCTCTCCTTTAGTTCTATGTCTAAATTATGGAGGTGGAGGTAGGTGGTGTCGCCATCTATCGTCCCTTCGGGGAATTTCGCCGAGCTAATTCATACTGTCACCTGTATGGTGCTCAAGGCCAACGACAGGTGTACTTCTTGCCATGATGAATTTCGTGGGCATAGTTCTGACTACGTCAGACAGGTGGCATTAGCCATAACAACAACAACAGAAAAATATCACGAGAGTTACTTCTTGGGATATGTTAACTCTTTGGGGTTGATGCCACAGTTGCAGGACAACATTATTCTCCAATTGGATGGTGCACCATTATACTGGTCGGCTAACGTGCGAGATTACCTCGATGAATATCTCCCTCACTGATGGGTTGGTCAAGCCGCAGACTACAACATGCCATTTACCCAATGACCACCCAGAAGTCCTGACTTCTGGGTGTGATTTCTTCCGGTGGGGATACGTAAAGTACAAAGCATTCGTTTCTCCCCTTCCTGTTGATCGAGGGGAGCTGAAACAGAGCTTCACAACCGCTATTGATGGACTTGATTCAGATGCTTTAACACGCGTTTGGACGGAAATGAATTGCCGAGTCGTCGTGTGTCTAAGGGTTCACACATATAAAATCTGTGACTGTCTCCAACAAAATTTAAAATAATCCCACACACAATTCTGTTGCAAGTAACATATAACACCTTACATAGTTTAAATTTGTAGTGCATTGAAACCGTATATTTCTTTATGAATAACTCTGTATTTTGAATGACATGCAATATGAATATAAAAACGGAATTATAAAAATAATTTAATACATAATTTACAACATTAAAATAAAATCTCACGACAAACGTTACTTAACTTGCGTTTCTAATTGACAGTAAGTTTATTTTAGAGGAAACTTTTTCAACATTTTAAATACAGCTCCAACCGTAATAAAAATAAATGCTTTAACAATAACCTCCGATTATTTCATACTTAATCTAAATATAAATGTCTCTCAATTCATTTTAATGTTTTCATAACAACAGAAACAAAATAAATTTGTAAAAAAACTGGAGTCATTTATCTTCGAAAGCGAAACAGAGCTTCCGAATTCCAACAGATTTATTTTTTCCCCACCTCTTCACTTCGATTCTCTTTAAAAAGAGCAGACGGTAAATTTCTTTCCTGACACTACTTATTAAGCAGATCTCAAAACATACAGACGATCATTAAAATGGATTACATATTAAGTAGCCTGGCTAAATTCCCAAAGGAGAGAAAAGAACCTTTCATTACTATTTTCGCTCAGGCCGATATTTAAATCGTTTGTCATTCTCGAGAGCTGGTAAGCGATTAATTTTAATCGTAATCGATTTTTACATTTCGCAACACGAAAGGTGAAAAAGAAAAGTTCGAAAGCTGAGGGATAAAAATTTTTAATCTTTCCCGCAGACAGAAATTGAAGTCTGGGATTAAAAAGAAGGAATTAAATTGAAGGAAAAGTTAATATTCGAAAGAGGAAAATGATTCTTTTTTCCATTTTCTAGAACGGTGAGTGTATGTTTTAATAAATGGAGTATGATTAATTTACATAATTATTCTCTTTTGGCATTTAAATGAGATGAATTACTCGTTTTTCGAACAATGTGTTTTAATAAATCTGCTTATAAAGATGATTTATTTTACAAAGTTATTAAGGGTTGCATAAAATGATAATAAAACATAGGTTAATGAAAACTTGTGTAATTAATAAAAAGTTATTATTTAGATAATGGGAATCATGAAAAAGCACTTAAAATTTCTTTTTGTTTCTCTTAGATATAAAGAGAATGTGTTTTTAACATTCTTATTAAAATAATGATTCTCGAAACCTTCTGCAACAGGTTTAATTATCCTAATTCTCTGTTTTCCTTACCTATAATGATTTAAACATTTTTAACAAAACAGATAAACAAACATATAAAAACTCGATTTTACTCTAATGGTTTTCCTTTTAAAATAAATTAAAATATTTCATTTCTATTTTTACCTCTTAATATGTTTTTAGATGAGTTAAAAAGTAGCAAATGAGTCGAGAAATTTGTTATGTTTTTAACATGTTTAAAATATCAAAAACAAGTTAAGTACTTTTGGAAAAATGTTTTACACATCAATTTAAGGTTTTATGCACAATAGAGTGGATTTAATTTTTTTTTCTCTTTTTCAGAACTTCAATACCTATCTATGCGGAAAACATGTTCTATAGTAAATAGATAATGGGAAAAATAAACTAAAAATATATTTTTTGTGTTAAGTACCACCACAAGGGAAAAGAAATTTAGGTATTCGAGTTTTTTTTTTATGGTAAAAAAATCGAAGTAATTTTTGTCAAAGTGAAACAGCATTTTGGTACTTTTTAACATTTATTAAGACGAGAGGACGCATATTAAATAGTTACTAAAATCACATCATATACGTTTAATATAATGTATAACTTAAAAATAATAATAATAAAATAAAAACCTATTATATATCACGATAAAGCAGTAGACAGAAAACAGGTTGGGATCGACGGCACTGGGAAAGAGAATTGGGGTTATGAAACGTTTCAGTGTTGCATACTCTGTACTCACCAATCTAATAATCACTTTTGATAATTTATATATCAGGAAAATAATTATTTTTGAGTCCAAAATCACTAACCAAAATTGAGTCTTTTTACCGTTATTTATTTATTTATTTCGAAAATTCAACCTCTGTGGCACAATACTAAATTTTGAAATTAATTTTTTAAAATTATTTTCCACCCAGTGGCGCACACAGGAATTTTTCAAGTGGGGGGGGGGCAGAATCGGAAGTCCTCCATTTTCGTATCATGCTCCAATACGCCACCCAAAATATTCTTTCAATTTTGTCGATTTTCGGGAACAAAAAAAAATGTAATAAATTAATTATTGAATAAATAAATAGCATTAATTAAAAAAATTAATTATTAATAACAAATACTTAGTTAAGTTGTTCGTACTATATACATAGGATTATAATAAATCAAGGCCTTTGTGGGGGGTCCAGATCTGGAACCCCCTCCCCTTTGTGTGTGCCACAGTTTTCACCTAATCTTTTTTCCATAGAACTTCTCTTTTTCGTATAGATAGGTTCGGATTGATAATATGTATGTATTTTTTTACCCCACTTTAATCCCCTCTGATAAACATTATATCCCACGAGCTTATAGAACTTAACTTCGTGCCAGTCTTCAAATAATTCCCCGCCACCACCAATGTACGAAAAAATTCCAAATATTGTCAAATGTTTTGGCACTGAGTATACTGAAAACAAAAGATATCCTAAGGGCTTCATTGCACATTTAAAAAAAAATCATTTTGCCAAACTGTATTATCTCTAAAAAAAATACTCTCTTAAAATACTTTAAACTACGGACACAAATTGCAGAGATATGATTATTTATCTTCCCGTAAACAAGCTTGGAACGCATCGGAAAAACAATACAATTGGAAAAGATTCAACAATGAAGGTCAAAATCCATTAAAAAAGAACATTCCACTTACACATAATATATATGCTACTGAGAACAATTATTCATCCTTCAAAATGGAATATTACAAGCGATTGAATTTTCCAAAGAAACAGAAATGAAAAAACAAAAGATAAACGTTCAAAAACTAAGGTTAAATTTACAATTTGTGGTTAACGTTCTCTTTGTGGTGTGAGAAAATGTAAATCAAGCTAATGGGCAAAATTTATATCTTTCAAAACGCTCTCTAACGTTCTTTATTTATTCTTTTTTGTGCATTCTATTATCTTTTTTTTTTCGCTAACCCTAACTCGTTTACCGCTGGAGCCATTTGTTTTCATTTCCAGCTATCGTTTGGCGAATATCCAGCGTTTACAGAAGGGGAAGGTGGTGTAAACCAAACAAACAATCACTTATGCGATGCGGTGGCGTTCTTTTTAAAGGGTTTTTGCGTTCTTCATGGCATGGAAGTTTGAGCAAACAAGATCTTATTTTAAATTCTATTTATTTATTACTTATTTTTTTGGCAACACGCAAAAAGGGGAAGGAAAAAAAAAAAGAATGGAAGAACGAAAACATTTGGTGTTGATTGATAGCTGATTGCTTTGTTCTGAGAGTCAAAACGTTAGATAACAGGGGGAAAAGAATAGAATACAACACTGGTTTTTCCACGTTATCGTATTGGAACCTAATTCTTCAAAATGTTTCGCCTATTTTTTTTCTCTTCCATCTCTCCATTCTTTCATTTGTTGCCAGTTACTTTTGACAAATGAGAGGTTACGTTATTTTTCTTCTCAGGCAGTTCGGGAAAAAAAATAAACATAGCTATTGTTATGGTTGTGTGTACAGCCATGTAATGCCTTGGATAGGGTGTGGACTTCGAAGTTAAGTGTTTCTGTTTCTTTTCCCCATCCAATGCCGTTTATTTATTGAGATTTCACTTGAAAGAAGTGTTTTTGCTTTATTTTCCTATTGGAAGTCACGTGTTTATACAGAGGTAATTGTTGGGTTTCAGTAAACAGTTTGAATGCTTGTTTAGGCAACAGCCACTGTACCGTAAAAATGACAGAAAGATTACTATTATTTGAAGAAACATTTAATAAAGTAATGTTTCAACAACTTTGTAACCGAGGCCTTGCCTAATTTTTCCAACTGTGGAATACAGTTTATTTATTCAAACATTTTGGAATTTATAACTAATTATTTCAGGAATGCAGTCGTAATCATCACTAGAAAATAAGTTATGAAAGAAATTTCTTTTATTTTATGATATTCTGAATAGATTTAGAATGTAAATCTTAGAAAAGTTTTATATTTTATGTGAGAATGAAATGAAAAGGGAAAAATTCACGAGCTTTTTGCTTGAGAGATACTAATTCTTAAAGCAGTAACGGAAGAGATAATCTGTGGCAAAAATTTCTACATGACAGTTATGTTCCAAAAAATTGCCAGCTCACGCACGCACACACACACGGATAAGTACAATAAAGAGATGTGAATATTTCTATTTCGTTGTGCTTTTGGAACACAAGAAGCTTTTAAAATGTAACACTTTTTATGTGAGGTTTTAATTTTTAAAGAAAAATAAAGTACAACGGTATCTAAATCATTGTAATTAAATTGTATTAAACAGTCTAGAACAGTGCTCAGCAACCTTTTTATCGCTGAAGACCGGTCAACGTTTGATAATTTTACCGCGGCCCGCTGAGGGTAGGACACGTTGATTTTTTATATTTTAGATTGTTTTCATTTAACAATTTTAATTTAGTTATATTTAAATATGCCTTCAGAATAAAATATAGGAACCCCAAAAATGAATAAAAGTGATTTAACGTGGAATATAAAGTGATTTCCGTGGAAAGTTGCGCAAATCCGAGAGAAATGTACCACTTTAAATAAAATGGCATTAGTTTAATGTTCTTGAGACGGCCCAGCACCATTTGATTCACGGACCGGTACCGTTCCATGGATCGAATAATATCGGGCCGCTTAGGGAACATTATATTATTTCCATTTTATTTACCATGGTGTATTTCTCTCGGGTTAGTGCTACTTTTAGTGGAAATCACTTACTATTCCATGTTAAATCCCTTCATATTCATTTTTAGTGTAACTACCGTAAAATCCGGCGTATAACGCGCACCTACACTTTCAAGCTTAATTTTTTAATTGTTAGGTATATTCGCCGTATAACGCGCACCCCCTTTTTAACGAAGAAATCTGAAATATTAATATACATTGTTTTTATATTTTGAAGTAATTTATTCAAGGCATTATCCCAGACTTTTGAAAAAATAGTATACTTTTAGAACTACAACTGTTCTTGTTCATAAGGCAAGTTGTTTCTTTTAAATAAACAGTGTATCGATGCATCTAGAAGTAAAATTTTTTTTTATGTCCATCCTTTTTGTTATTTTTAAAGCTATCGTTTTTATACCCGGCGTATAACGCGCACTTTGAACACAAAAAATAAGATCGAAAATTAAGGGTGTTCAAAGTGCGCGTAATACGCCGGATTTTACGGTACATTCTATTCTGAAGGCATGTTTAAATAAGGGGCGTAGCTACCGCCATATTAGCCGTATTAATGAAACGGGGCCCCCAAGCTACAGGGGCCCCAACTTGTGCAAGCAAGCAATCGTAAAATGTCAAGGGCCCTCCAAAAAGAGCCTCTAAGAAATTTTGATACAGGGCTCACTTAATACTAGCTATCTCAATGGTTTAAATGCAACTAAATCAAAACAATCGAAAATATAAACAATCAACGCCCCACTCTCAGCGGGCCACGGTAAAATGGTGAAATGTTGGCCAGTACGCGATGATACAAAGGATGGGGAGCACTTATCTAGTTGAGCCCGTTTTGAATATGCGGCAGTTTTTTGGTATTTATTAGTGTTTTAACACCTCAAAGCAACAAAATAATTTATTATTAATGATAGCGTGACTCTCATTGCACATGCAGGAGGACATTTACACAAAGGAATACAGATCTTTAGTGGCCCTAGGACTAGGAATAGGCGGCGGAAACATCGGCGGTCACGAGTTCACCATTATGATCACTTGGCGCTTTTGAGTAAGCAAATGAAATACTTTTTTTCTTCTAAAAAAAAGTATTCTAAGGAAGCAAAATTTCTTCGAAAGGTTACAGTATGCTTTGAATTAAGGATTAATTAGAAGACATATGAGCTAAATTTTGAGAGGATCTCTTTAATTTTCAACAACAGTCAGTTGACGAGGGCGATATCCAAGTTGGTATCTTCCTCCCAACCCTTGGTGCGCACAAGGGGAGTGTCCTAGGAGTCTGGACCCCCCTCCAAAGCCCTTGATTTTTTTTCCCGATTGATTGTAATTCTAAGTATATAGTACGTAAAATGTAATTAAATATTGGTTATTAATGATTAATTTTATTAATTAATGCTAATTATTTATTCAATAATGAGTATTTTACTGTTTTTCGTTCCCGAAAATCGACAAAATCAAAAGGAGCATGAAACAAGAATGGTGGACTTTCGACCCTGGATGTCCCCCTTGAAAAATTCCTGTGTGCGCTACTGCTCCCAACTATCACACCACACGGGGATCTGATGTTTTGCTCTATTTAACAGTACAGTAGGCCCATTTTTCTAGACCAAGGTTATTTATATAAGCACTATCAAGACTCTATAGCAGGGGTACTCGACCTTTTTTCACGCCGGGCCAAATTCATATGCCAGGTATTTCACGCGGGCCGCAGCATGGGGATAATGGGGGAAAAACAATGTAACACCAAGGCAACATAGGACAAAGCAAAATTGATCAAAATATTAAAATTCTTATTTTTGGCTTTTATTTTAATAATGTATTAACATCAAACACTCGCAAAAAAAAATTTGACTTGAATGCATTTTTTACTTAGTTATGAGGTAGTTCCGATTTTCTTTCATTCCTGGCCCAGCCTCTTGTTTACATTGTACTATCAAAAAAAAAAAAAAAAAATTGATAGCAAAATTGATAGATTTGATTGTTTCATTGATAGAGAATTTCCTACTTAATTTTAAGTGCATAGTTCTTAAATAATTATATTTCTTAGTGCAATGTGTGAACCCTGAGTGAGTGAATATTAAAGTCGCACTGTTTAGCTACACGACGGCTTTTGGCAATGGGTCACGTAATTTTGAACCATGCTCAAGTGACGTGAACGACACTTGAGCTGACACCCCCTCTCATAACTACCACACCACACCAACGGGAGGACGTTTGAGCTCAGGACAGATTTAACGTGTATCGTTCCCCTACACGGCGGGTCTTTAGTGGTACTGAACTCGAACTCATGACAAGAGAGGTCAGTCACGATGCGATACCTATACCACTCGGCTACCGCGGCCACTGCAATGGACAATGATAGGGCCGCTCAGAAAAGTTCGGCAGGCCGCAGGTTGAGTATCACTGCTCTACACTTAAAAGCCCATATCACGAATTACGTCACTATGATTACAGGGATACTGAAGCCTTTCTCAGATAAAACCAAAAGAGAATAATAACTTTAGATATTCGACATTATTAAAGCCAAACTGAAAAGAAATAATAAAAAATTGCTACATATAATTGCTCATGTATATATAATTATCATTGAATAACTATTGGTACATATTTGAAAAGAAACCCTACTCAAACAATGGTAAAATTTATACTACTAAAAATTTTAAAACGTACATCGAAAACATTTTGAAACATACAAGCATAAGTCACTCACAAATAATTCATTGGCTTCCATTGAAGCAAGCCTTAACACTTGATTTGCATTTATAAAATTTATTTAATAAACTTCGAGCACCTAGACGCATTTTAAAATTGAATAAATTACGTAATACATTCTCGCAATTGAGGAAATTTTACTAGTCTGGAAATCAAATAAAAAAAAAAAATTCACTAACTTGGTTTGAAATACTTCGCGTTGATAACGTCGGAAAATTTTGTAAGCATATATTTAAATAAATAAGCCGAAATGAAATATTTTAGAGGAAGTGTTGAACTCTTACGGAAATATTAATGTTGTGACGTATATATAAATTTTTCTCCCTTCCTGCATTCAAAAGTTATTGAAGTAAGAAACACTGTTTCAAATTCTGACGAGAAGACATAAATTTGTTTCAAATATCCCCATTCATGTGTACTTTATATAAGTTTAGAAAATTAAGTTATTTCGAAAGTTTTTGTCACTCTTTCATGTTGTGTAAAGATTGAAGGGAAAAATAGCTTTTATTTTCGTACGTTTATATAAAGTCAAATCATTGAGATACTTATGCTATGTTTATTTATTTAAGATGCTATTAATTAGAGAAACTATACACAAATAAATCCATTATAAATGACAATTTTTAAAGCTATTTCTCTGCATGATTAAATGGGCCGCGGTAGCCTAGTGGTTATGGCCACGAACTCGTGGCCGTCGTGTCAAGAGTTCGAGCCACAGAGCCACTGAAAACCCACCATGTAGAGGGGCTGATGTACGTTAAATTTGTCGAGGATCAAGGCCCGTCCGTTGTCGTGGTGTGGTAGTTTGGAGAGGGGGTTCCGGGTCAGATGTCGCCCTCGCTACTTGACCGAGGTTCAAAATTACGAGGTCCTTCGCCAATAGCCCTTGTGTTGTTTAATACTGCCACACTAGTAAACACTCCCTCGCTGCATGATTATGTTCATATCCAACACAACGTATTGTCGCCAAATATATAATTAATTTTATATTAATAATTATACATTTTTCAGCACCTAATTTTATGTTCATACAAGTAAAAACATCAACAAAATTATACAAATGAGCTCATTTTGATATAAAATAACAAATATCGATACAGTATAAAATATTGTCGTTATATCGATATAACATCATTATTTCAATATACTTTCAAAAATACATTGAAACATTTAAGGCTGTCTTCGGTTAATGTTAAACAATAGGACCAGAATTTGGAACATTTTTTTAGATATAAAAGAAATGAAACATTAATATGATATTCCGGCTTCACTATCCTTTAGAGAGCAGAATTTTTTTTATCATACTTCCCGTTTTTAACCGAGTTTATTCATTTTTTCTGGTATAAAATGTGTTTCGCGTTTTTTCTCCAAAACCGTAATGTTAAACGGGCTATGCCTTCATGTATTAAAACGAAAAAGAAAGTATTCACGGAATATTTTGGCATTTTTAAAAACACTATATTGTTTTACAAAGGTATGAGTTATAATATTGCAAATTTCCATAGAAATTGAGGAATTTTTTTCGGTCTGAAAACGTGCTTCGCGTTTTGTTCAAGCTCTCTTACTTTTACCGAAGACAGCCTTAAAGAAAGCTTGAAGCGAAATTAATTCTATAAAACGTTTAAAAATTTCAGTGTTTGGCTTTTGAAGAAATTTCAGCTGAAGAAATATTTATATATTGTTCCAAACACACAAGTAGTTATTAAAATATTAAATTGCAATACTTAAATGGGAGATAATTTTCAATTTTTTCTTACGGCTCTCGTTAGCTGTCGATTATTTATTTTTGTGGGGAAAAAGTACAGAGGAAATCGCGCGGATTCCGCATACGAACAAAATTCGAACGAATATATTATACCCAATTTACTTCAAATACAACATATTTTTCATTTCTATTATTATTTACATTCTATTTATGAATCCGAATTACCTTCTCTAAATGGGATTGAAAAACATATTCATAATGGACGTCTGAAAATAAAATCCATGCAAACACAACTAATTACAAAGACATAATTGAGTCTTCTTATTGAAATAATAACTCGACCTCAACTCGATTTTTGTGACACGTGCTTTACTTTCTGCGTGAGTGCGAGAATGCTGGGAGTGAGACAGCGTTCGAAAAAGGTCAGCCAGGGTTTGCGAACACCCCGAGTGTTAATGAGGAAAAGCGACTGACATTAATTGCTCTGTGACAACGACGCACAGATGGCGTTCACCAATTGGGTTCAACAACCCGTAAAGTGTGTGTGTACGATAGACACAAAGATAATGCGCATCCTGCTTTCGAAATTGCTGCATTCAATACATAGAGCACGCGAAAATGTGGGTGAAAGCTTCAGCTGTGAACGATGCACTTGAAAAATCTAACATAAAATGGAAATCTAACAATAATTGTTTTCTCCTTCTTTCACAAAAATTTGTGACTTAAACTAGATGATAAACTTCACAGCATCCAAATATTATAATATATCTGAAATCTACATAGTTAACAGGTGTTCTTTTATAACTACATTACTCTGGCTTTTTATAGTATATAGTTGAATAACTCCAGCAACACTTATATGTGTGTGGTGATTAATTTTCGACTCACTTTGAATTGGAATTGTGTCTTGGTGATTACCTCATGATTCAAGCAAGCGATTTCCAATCCATGTGAAGCGAAAATCATTGAAAATCATAAATGAAATATTTTAAAATCAAGTTTGAAATACTATACGAATCAAAATACAAAGCTCTTTAGTCGAATGTAATAGAACAAAACTTCTAATCGATTAAATTACAATTAAAATAAATAAAATCGTTTAATTTAAAGTTGAAAACGATGAGCAGGGAAACCGAAGATTTCGTTGTACTGAGCAAATAGATTAGAACGAGAGGACTTCAAACTGCGCGAGGGCTACCGACGCCGAATCTCTTAATATTAATCATCGGTCAAGTGACAAAAATGACACCTGAGCTGGCTCCTAACCCTCGAAACTTCCACACTAGCATGAGGACTTAGACCCTGAATAGATTTAACATATAAGTTTCTTTACACGGCAGGTGTTCTCAGTCGCACCAGTATTCGTACCAGAAATAAGAATACCAGTACAGAAATAAGCAAAAAAGAGAGGATTTCACATAAATGAACGAAAAAACATGTTGTACACATAGGATTTATATATACCATTCAAACGGATTATAAAAACTGAACAGAAAACTATATTCCATGTACATAAAAAAATTAGAATATTGTGAGTGAATGAATATTAACGTCGCGCTGTTCAGCTACTCGAGAGTGGTCAAGTGACGAGGACGACACTTGAGCTGACACCCCTCTCCTAATTTCCACACCACACCAACGGGAGAACGTTCGAACCTCGACAGATTTAACGTGTATCGACCCCCTCTGCACGGTGAATCTTCAGCGGTACAAAGATGGAACTCATGACAAGCCGGTCATAGGTCCATCATTTTGACCACTAGGCTACCGTGGCCACTAGAACATTGTATTGCGTTAGTTTTGAGAGCTTTATAGCCCAGCTATTGTAGTTCTTATTTGTACACTTTTTTCTTTTGCACAAAAGTAAATTAGGTGAATGTATATAAGCAATCCCCACAGCCTTCGATGCTTACGTTTTTATCAAGTATAGGAATCCACGAATTTTTTAGTTTTCTTGTGCTCTTTGATACTTTTGATAAATCCTTTAATAAAAAAATACGTATTTTTGTTCAACACTTATCACGTTTACATGATTACTGGTGATTAAATACTACATTTTATGATACTTTTTTTTTCAATATATATAAATGTCCCGTGGAAGTTTTTCTGAAATTCAAGAGTACCATCCTATAACTAAGTCCGAAAGCCTCTGACAGACCAGGAATCAGATGACACCTACCCGAATATATTTAATTTTACGAACATTCGACATATAAGGGACTTAAAAGAATAAATACAATGAGTATTGGTTTTCGTTATCCACACTGTTATTTCGATAGAATTGGAACAGAATGCCATTAACCACCGGCAACGAAATTGCTTTATCTCGGTCTGGTTTCCCCTGTTGCATGAAATCCAATACACGCGTATTATTCATTATTTCATAGCAAACATTTGAGTTTGTTATTGTTTTTATCTATAACTGGTGTGTGTGGCCTAATCTTAAAAAATAAATATGCTGTGGCATAGTATGAAGGTCAAGAACTTTGTGAGAGTGGAGTCAAAATAATAAAAGACAGGCATATTATTGAATGGAAGGCAACCGAAAACTAAATTTTTACATCAGACGCAATATTTATTGAAAAATAATCCACAAAAAAACAGAGTATTTTCATTGTAATTTCTTCTGTTAAGTTTTGGAATATATGTTTTAGTACAGTTTTAATTGTAAATTTACCTCTTTGCAGGATTAATATTTTTCTTGCATAACAAAATAACAATTTAAATATGTAATATATAACATATTTATGATACCTTTATTCGTGTTAGGAGCAGCGAGTGAACTTCAAACCATTTAAATATATTTTTAAAACACACTTTTGTGCTGTGCTATACATAAAGCAATACATTTTTAAAATAAATAAAAAAACAGTTAAATTTTAAATTAAAAAATAAGCATGAATTGTAGAATTGAAATACATTTCTCATCGAATTATTCAACATTAAAACACACGAAGTTTTATTTAAATCTCCGACAACGTGTAATTTTAACTTTTTTAGCTCATATTTCCACATACACAATTCTTTTTACATATACTTAATCAAAGAAAAACAATTTAAGAATGTTTTCAGTGATATGTGTTGCTATAACCAAAATAACAGGGTATTGTAAACATAATCATAGTACTAAATTTAAGCATTTTATACGCACACACATTTCATGTCACACAAAAACATCGCTGTGTTTAAGCGTCGACTCAGACTTCGCAAACAGAAGAAGTTAAGACAAAAAAGAGCTTTTTAATTAAAAATTTATTAATTAGATAAGTTTCAAATTGTTAATAAAAATCCAAAGAGAACTTTTCGTAAAAAGATAGAGAAATAATTGTTTTATTTATATTTCAACGAACACAAGTATATCTTTGGTACACATAACAAAAACACACTGTCGAATCTAGTACTAAAGGGAAATATTTTTAATCTAAATTACAATCTATATAATTTTTTTTAAAGTAATGCACGAAAACAACTTTTTAAAAATAAAGTCCGGTTTACAACAAAAAAGTTATGTGTATTTATTTGCACATTACCCAAAGAAATAAAATAACATTGAATAGGCACTATTTCCACTTCCAGCACATAAGTTTTAAAAAGGAATTTAAATATATTTTCTTGGTTTGATAAAAAACACCCATGATTATTCATTTTAAGTTTTAACATCTTTCCGTTTTTTCTAACTATACATTAAGAAAAAAAAAAAGGAACTTGAACTTATTTTCTGGGCTTGACATATAATATGTTATTATTCATTTTGTTAGCTAATTGAAATCTCATAAAAAATACTTCTCAGAAACTCAGATTATTCAATTACAACAAATAAATACCACCAACCAATGTATACTAGTAACGCAATTTAGATGGAGACGTTCGATAACGCTGAACCAAACAATGGAAACGCAAACCAGTCATGCTTTTTCGTTCCAGTACGTAATTATTTTAAATTACTACTTCTATCCTGAAAGCATTCTAATATATTCTCCCTCCCCCAACTTGAATTAACTACAAATAACTATAATCGAGATTTGCAATTTCAGATAATAACAGCTCGGATTATATAAAATGCAGACGTAGCAGCTTTATTTCATTTTCAAAAGAAAACTTCTTAAAAAAGATTCAAAGGAATGTTATAAAATTCCATAATATCTCCAATTATATTCAAGAGAATGGTACTAAACAAAAAATCAGATGCTTTAATGACAAATAAACAAGAGATAGTTGATAAAATGAAGTTGAAATTTGAGGCAATTTAGAAAATTTTATGGCATTCTTCGCTTTATGTTAGAGAATAGGGTACATAAATTCAACATTTTTTTAGGTATACGAGTCTTAGAACATTAATATTACATATCCACTTCACTATTCTATAGACAGCAACACAATTTGCAATGTGGTACATTTCTGTTTGAAAATAAAGGTATATTTTTCGGTATAAAATATATTGCATAGTTCGTGTCCTGAGAATGAACTAATGCTTTTTAAAATTACTTCCTAAAACTAAAAAAAATAAAAATATTTAAAGTGTTTTTAAATTCCAAAGGACCTGCTTGATAAGTTGATACATGAAGTAAAGTTCTAGGGGAGTTGGTAAAGATATCGAAACATTTTATTTATCATAAAATATGCTCCGATTTTTTACTGTGTTTCTATGATTTAAAGCTAACGTAAACTTGACAAAGAATATAGATTTAAAATTCGAACAAAAAAAAAAATAATAATTTATTTAAATCGTCAGGTATTTATAAATCCAAATAAAATATTACAAGAAATTAGTTTTAAAAAAGATAATGACTTCACATGTTTAATTGAAACAATGTATTACAAGAAAATAATTGAATCATTGGAAGAAATTTTTTTGTGTTGTTAAGAGATATAAATTCAAAACAAGCAAATTACATTTATATTGAATTTCCTTGTTGTAACTGAATTTTGTTTCTGAAATTTTACTTATATTTGTATTTAGAAGTAGAGTAAGACTAAGAAATATAATTTTTAATGCCGAGTATTTATATTGTTATTGTGTGCTAAAAATTAAAAATATATTGCAAAAAATAAATTAAATGCAAGATTGTAGAATTAAATTAACAATTTGGAATAATTCAAAGAATAAAAGAACGCTTATTTGAAAACTAACGCGCTTATACGAATAATATTATATGCCGATATAAGTAATGTAAGGATGTAAAGGCAGGTGAAACATTTTAACAAATTATACCAAATTTTAGAACACGAAAAAATAATATGTAAGACATTCTTATAACTAAATACCAAACGATTTTTAAAAGTTATCTCACTATAATTTATTTGTTTTTTTATTAAAAAAAAAATACTAACTTACTTTTTATAACGAAGCATTAAAAAATCTTTCAAACTTACCTATTTTAAACTGATATATCCGAAGTATATATTCCAAAAATGCTTATTTAGAGAATTCGGCAAGAAACAGTAAAAATCGAGGAATACTTTCCACAGTATATAAATCCACAGAACACTAAAACACTTAATACTGCCGAGGCCGAAATTGCACACAATTTTTGAAATGTGATACAAATTCTAAACCAACAGTGTAAAATCGAAATATTTAAAAACTCCAAATATAAATCCACACGACTGAATTTTTCGAAACAGAAATCCAATGGCTGTTAAATATCCACAGGTAAAATTCGAATTCTTTGAATCTAATTCACTCTCAATTATTGAATCCAAACTTGAAACGACGCACTAAAATAAATAAATAAAAACACACAGAACACTTTAGTATCTGTTCCAATAACGATACCTCACTCAATTACCGTATATTCGAAGAATTTAAAATTGAATTATCGAAGTTAAAATTCTAAGCGTTCTTCGGACAGGAAAGCGGCATGACATCATGTTAGGCCCGCTAGACGCTAACTGTGAACGTTTCACTTCGGTCGCTTTGTTGCAAGTCTATTGATCGCGAAGGATACCGATAGGTGGCGCTGCCGGCAAGTTGGAGTGTTTCGTTTGTCTCTTTACGGGATGGTACATAGGCAGATCGGAAGTATACCTTATTTTATTATTGTTTTAATACTTAAACATTATAAATTCAATGAATCGAAAATTTGTAGAAGAATAAAACTACTCTTGTGAAGTATAATTTATTTAAGTATTAAATTTAGAACGATTTGCTCAAGAAGTGATAAAAAAAGAGCTTCAACATTCCAAGGTTTATTTTGAATATATTTTTCTATATTATTATAGAATTTATAAAACAATCCTTTTACTGATACTTTATCTTTTATTTTTACAATTCATTGTTTTGTTACTTAACAATAAAAACAGCTGAATGAGAAATATTATAGTTTTTATGTATCAAGAGAATATGTTTTCTAAACTTATTAAAATGTTCAATACAATAATGCAGAATACTGCAAAAGCAGATAAATAGATAAATTTGCGTTTAAAATTTTAAATACATCATTTTCTAGAGTGAAAAATATTTCTATTTAAATATTATTTAATTTAAAAGCAAAATTTTTTTTTTTTTTTTGAAAAAACAATACTCTTAACACCTTCTCACTTTCTAAATATAGAACAAAATTTCGGAAAACACAAAATACATTCGAAATAAATACAAAGAGTCTACTTCTCAAAATTTTGGATTACCTCAGTTGAACTCTCAATTCCTCATTTTTATATATAATTCAAATTTTTAAATATTTACTTTAATCTAATTACTTCTTTGATAATATTACCCAAAATAAATGTTACTTTGATAGCAAACATTTTCGAAACATTTGGGTAGCAACTTAAGATAAACTCAAGCATATATATTACTTCGTTTGATAATAAAATGCCAAAAACAAGGTATATTAAGAATTTATGTACTTCTATTATTTTGGGGATATAGTAATTTCTAGTGACTCTAAATTTTGTGACGAAAATTTGAAGTTAATTACAACAACAAACAAAATAAACAATTCCATTCAAAATCCATACGATTTTGATAGGGAAAAATAAATGTTTTTTTTTTTAGATAAAGATAGTTAACGTTTTAAAAACGAATGTTAGTAAGCTTCAAAAGCAATCAAATATATACCAACATGCTAAATATATTTTGGAATAGTTACATCAACTCGTTTAATACCACTTACTAACAATTGCAATTTCAGGAATGTATTGAGCAATTTAGTACTGATGGAACGAAGTTGAAACTTTCTCGTCTGTTTCATTTTAGAGAAATATCTTTTAATGCGTGAAAAGCAAAGTATGAAACGGCATTTAGCTTATAACATTAACACTATATCATTTCACAGATGTAAATATTCTTTTTAAAAACAACTAAGGATTCAGTTAAAAATATTGAAATTTCCATTGCATAAAATAGTGAAAGAAATCTTTCTAATACTGTAACGCAGTGTTCCGCAACCTTTTTATCGCTGCGGACCGGTCAACGTTTGATAATTTTACCGCGGCCCGCTGAGGGTGGGACACGTGGATTGTTTATATTTTAGATTGTTTTGGTTTAACAATTTTGATTTAGTTACATTTAAATATGCCTTCAGAATAAAATATAGTTGCACCAAAAATGAATAGAAGTGATTTCAGTGGAAAGTTGAGCAAATCCGAGAGAAATGCACCACTTTAAATAAAATGGCAATAGTTTAATGTTCTTTAGGCGGCCGGCACCATTTGATCCACGGACCGGGGGTTGCGGATCACTGCTGTAACGGATAAACAGATTTCTACCAATTAATCAACATTAAATAATTAATATAGAACCAATCACACTGACTGACTTATGTTCAGAACAGAGTTGGAAAAAACGTATAAATGAATAATTTATTATTATTTAGAGTCACTTGAATTACATACACACTTATAAAATTGTCTTAAGAATATTATTACACGAAAAAAACATTTAAATGCAATTTTTTAGAAAAAAAGTAAAGAAAGACAAACACATTTTCAAAACATTCTCCTTTTATACGAAAAATGCTTCTATAATAAGAATATTTTGCCTCTATACCAGCGATTCTCAAACTGTGGGGCACGACCCCTAAGGAGACGTGATAATCTTATGTGGAAAGGGGGGGGGGGAGCCGCGAGCATGTCGAAAATAAAAATAATTTTTTTTTTTAAAAAAAGTTATTAATTTATTGGAAGAAAGCAAAACAAAAGGCATTCTGACATAATAATAAATAAAACACACGTTGCATATTTATTGCAATATGTTCCAATTTGAAAATTAGAAAGAAAAAGTAATATAATATTTATCCTATTACTTGAAAATATATATATATAACTTACTTAAAATATCTATTACTGAAAGGTAACATATACAAAATTAAAGTTATCTAGATAATTTGTACGATTTGTAATTAAGGTCGTATTGTACCTTTAGCATCAAAGTGCATTATTATTACGTTCGAATACATTGTTATGTATCATAAGGGGGGGGGGGACGAAAATTATGATTGAAAATTGGGTCGCAAATACATAAAGCACTGCTCTATACAGCTGGGTTGCAGTAGGATTTTTGAAAAATTCACATTATTTTCAGAGTTACGATCAGTTGAAATAAAAAATAAATGGCGTTTTTTGTTAAAGTTTCTCTACTCTGATGCACTAGAATATGAAAAAAATCCATTTCTAAGCTATATATTTCAAAGATCCTAATTAAACCCCGGTATAGAAGTCTTAGCTATATATATATTCAAAATATTATAATTATAGAAGCAGTTTTATAAAAGAAGAATGTTTTGAAAATAATTAATTCTTAGTTTAATTTTCGTCAAAAAAAAAAATGCATTTAAGGTATCCGACTACGTTCGGAACCGCGACTTGCAAAAGCGTATAAATGGATAATATTTATGATATTTAGTGTCACTTAGATTAGAAATGTATATAAAATTGTTTTATGAATAGTATTACAATAAAAAATTATATAAGTACAATATTTTGACAAAAAATGAACATAGAATGAACCATTCTCAAAATTTTCTCCTTTTGTGAAAAATGCTTCAATTATATATAACAATATTGTGCCTGTATATAGCTCAGACCTCTGTACAGAGGATCATCCAGAATTTTTGAAATATATAACTTAGAAGTGGGTTTATCCATGTTTTACGACCACAGAGGGGAGAAATTTTAAGAAAAAAACGCCGATCATTATTTTAATGGGTTGCAACTCTGAAAATAATGGGAATTTTTCAAAATTCATAGTTGAGCCTCTGTACAGAGATCTGAGCTATATACAGGCAAATTATTATTATAATAGAAGCATTTTTGTCAAAAAGAGAACATTTTGGAAAAAGGTTATTCAAAGTTAATTTTTTGCCGAAATATTGTATTTAAATAAATTTTTTTTGTCAAAATGTCCTTAAAACAATTTTATACATACATTCTAATCTAAGTGACACTCAATATCATGAAAATTATCCATTTATGTGCTTTTTTAAAATCACGGTTCCGAACGTAGTCGGATACCTTAAATATATATATATACATTTTTTTTATTGTAATATTCTTAAAGCAACTTTATATTATAATTCAAGTGACACTAAATATGGAAAAATTCTTGATTATGTAATTTTTCAAAATCATGGTTCCAAAAGTATTTCAATCATTTCTTAAAGTGTGACTTGTATTAAAGTGAGTTTACTTGTATTACAGTAAAGTTTCATGACTTTGGTTCAGGATTTTGATTTGTAAGCAAAATATATACCACCACTAAAAAAAAATCCCATTAATTCTGCTTCAAAATATTTTTTTACTAAGATAACACTGATTGTGCTATCGAAAGCAAAATAATGAAACACACCGGTTTCGTCAAACAACACTGCAAGCACGCGATTTGTATTGAATTCACGCGACTCTGACATCATGAAGAAGGTATAAAGACAAAAATAAATATATGTGATCAGTTGGACAAATATATGAATCAGAAATATGAACAGGCATTCATTGCATGAAGGCCTGTCATGACAAATGTTTTATTTATATTTTGTAGATATTTTTCTTCCTTTGCTACACAAAGAAGAATGGAATTTACAAAAGAACGTCACACATCAAAATAATTTTGCACTTACCCTGCTTTTAAATATTTATATCGACTTTCTTTGTGTTATCTAAAGCAAGAATACCCAATCTTTTCTTGCGCTTCTGAACCCTCACGTACGCCATGGACTAAATTCATGATGGTCACATGATAACGGCAATCACGTGTTTCCCATTGATTAAAAAGTGACATACTAAGTTGTTCAACTAGGTAAAGTTTAGATAACATTTAAAAATTGATGACTGGGTAAAGAGTTCACGTGTTAAAAAATTCTTCAAACAGTTTTCAAAATTAAAAAAAAAATACTTACATTATACGAATACTTTTAAATTAAGTGCATTTTGTTTAAATATGTGCACTGACAAATATGTACTTTCTAAAAGAAAGTTTCTGTAAAAAGCAAAAGTTGGCAACAGTGAAGCATATGAACGAATGGGCTTGATTCATGAAGTCACATGATAAAAACAAACACGTGTTTTCCATTGAATTCAAAACAAACATTAAACTAATTGTACTTGATGTTCTATTTGTAAAACTCAGATAAAATTTCAAATTTCATATTTGGTTAAAGATGTTTAAATGTTAGGGAAAAAAATTTCTTCAAAATGATTTTTTTAAATTAAAAAAAAAAGTCGTATTTTATGCTTATACTTTTAAATAAAATGCATTTTGTATACATATGTACTTTTTAAGAGAAAGTTTCTGCAAAGAGCAAAACTTGGCAACACCGGAGCGCGTGAACTGATTAGTCAGAAACACAAGATAGTATTTATCGTGTGACTATGACGTCACATGAGTTTTTGAATTGATTGGCTAGAATCACGTGGCTTTCACTATCATGTGACTATGACGTCACATGAATTAACCTCATTGGCTGGAAACGTGTGATTATATTTATGATATAATTATGATGTCGCATTAATTTATGAACTGACTGGACCGAAAACACGTGGCTCAGTTATCATGTGACTAATGACGTCACATGAATTTAGTCCATTGGTACAATTTTCTTCAAATGTTTAATATTGACCAAATGCGATATGTAAAAAGAAAATTGTAAAAAATAAGAACTATAGATATATTAAAAATGAGCACTTATTTAAATTTGATTTTTTGGAAGGGAGAGCTTAGTTGTACATTACATCTGCTTTCACAAGTCACCTATTCTGGTGCTTATATATGGACTGATTGTTCTTTTTTTAATTTAATTCGAATTTTGAAGCAACACGAGGGCTATTGGTGACGGACCTCATAAATGTAGAACCAGAGTGAAGTAAAAAAGACCACACTTGAGCCGACTCTCCAAATATTCACGCCAACGTTAGGACTTTGATCTTTGATAGATTTCAAGTGCATCAATTTTTCTATATAAGCCAAATCTTTAAGTAGCTGGCTGAGTGAATATTAACGTTGCACTATAAAGCTAATATTGGCGGCGAACCTCCTCATTTCGAACCTCGGTCAAGTGACGAGGACGACACCTCAGCCGGCATCATCTCTCCTCCAAGCTGACACACCACGCCAAAGGGAGGACTTTGAATCTCGAGAGATTAAATGTGCATTGGCGCCATTTACAACTGGGCTACCGCAGTGAGGTACTTAGTTCAATAGAAGGACAACTTTTAATAATACAAACAATTAATTTGTGATGAGAACGATACGATTATCCATTGTAGAATGAAACAATTTTCTCTAATTTAATATTTCTAGATTACTTGGATCTTGAGTAATGACTTTTTCGAGAATTTTCTGTAGACATTTTCCTCTGTTAGTGAAAGAGTTCTTCAGAAAATACCGAATATCTTCTAAAGGGGAATTTTCGAAATTTTCCTGATATTAGTTTTATTAATATTTTTTAATTTTTATAATTAATGATGTTTTATTATAAATCCTCAGTTCAAATAATGAATTCCTGAAACGCAATTTTTTTTCTTGTGGAGCCCCTCAAAGCATCTATGGATCCCGATTGGAAAACGTAAAACATAGAAATAAATTTAGTAATACCATGAAATTTAAAAATTAGGCTTTTAGAGTCACTAAAAATACTGGAAAGAAACGAAATTCAATTTTTCTTAAATACTAACAACAGTCACCTAAACCTGTATAATTATAATTATTCTCACTTTTGTACATGAGACTTTTTTGTACCTTTTTAGTCAATCTCTGATCACATTTTCAGACAGAAAAAATGACATTTTTGATATGAATTCGTTAAATCATCATACATCATTTAATTACTCTGCGTCTTTCAAATTAAGAAAAAATTCTGTAAATAAACAACTTCTCCACTCTAATAAATAATGTTATAATATTATATGTAGTATGAGAAGATATATTTATTATTATATGTAATATAAGGGATTTAATATGATACGTAGTATAAGAATTATATTTAGTACTATTTAATGTAGTATACCGGATTTAATGTTATGTGTAGTATAGGGG
The DNA here is from genome assembly GCA_019973955.1 of Trichonephila inaurata madagascariensis. Taxonomy (NCBI): domain Eukaryota; kingdom Metazoa; phylum Arthropoda; class Arachnida; order Araneae; family Nephilidae; genus Trichonephila; species Trichonephila inaurata. The sequence goes on from BMAV01022970.1 coordinate 226,649, forward strand.
ACTTAATATAGAATAAATACATTTTACATAGGAAAAAAATAGATTTATTCAGGCAGACGTGTGAGGAGAATTATTAAACATGCTAATTTTATCGGATAGTTAAGTTAGAATATATATTCCCGTTGGAAAAATTTTTTTCCTGGGAAAAAAACCTACCGAATTTATCTTTCTATGCTTTAACAGTACGTAAAGATAGTGTCATTTGGTAATTGAATTAAATTTCTCTTTCATACAAATTCCCAATGATTCAATTAAAGAGAGCGAGGAATAATACATAGAAAACATAATTCCTACCAGACTGTCTATGTAGAAATTCTTATAAAAAGGAAAATAGGAAACCAAAAGGAAAATATGTAGTAATCAAAACTAAAGAAATTCGAATGTATCAATTATCCAGTAGATACTGCCATAAAAAAAATAATAGTAATTACAGTATCATAAACAAAATGCCTAATCTTTACTTTGATTTTTTTAAAAAAAAAAACTTGTTTCCTAGTAATAAAATTTCAGTCTTCATAGTTGATACGGGTTCTGAAACGTAAAATGCCTATTTTTCTATAATTTTGAATGAGATTTCTGTCACAATAACAAGTGTACGATTATGGACAGTTACAATACCACACAACAAAATATTCAATTTAAATTTCCTCTTTTAAGCTTAATTAAAAACAATATTTTATACATAATTTAAAATAAAGCAATAAATACTCAAGATGAATGAATTTCAAAAAATAAATATGTTAAAAAATAATATTATGTGTGTTATTTATGTATTATAAAGTATAAAACACAATTCTACGTAATGTTATTTTGAATTAACTAATGCATCTATATAAAAATCAAATTTAATAAGAAGAGAAGAGAAAAAAAATCCAACTAATAAACAATCACCAATCACTTAAAAATATTGCCTCAAGCCAATGTATCACAGCATAATTAAAACCAGGTGTTAAAAAAACAAAAACAATAATTAAAACACATGTTATTCGGTCACATAATAAACATATCACAAAAACTAACCAAGTATATAATTTAACAATCAATCAACGACTTGGCTGATACCAATCGACAGTAATCCTAAAAAATAATCGTCTGCTCACCTCAGCTGTTGCCATCGCAATAAATAATCTTCAGAAATTAGCATAAGCACAGCTACATCTAGAACTGTCTTTGAATATCTATGAGGTAGAAGCATTTTTTGGTACAAAAACACCTGCCACTGAGATGACTAAAAAGATTGAAAAATCGACTTAAGGCTTGCTGTGACAACTTTTGCAAAGTGGACACGCAGACGAAAAATATGGAAGATATTTATCGAGATTTGTTAATTCAAATGTCACGACAGCTTTTTAATATTCGAACGTGGAAGTTGGAACGTTCTGTATGACATAAAAACGTGATTTATATTTATAGAAGATAAAATAATCGTAAATGTATGCCGTGCATGTATTTGAGAAATTCGAATATGAATTTAACCGTAAAAAGATCAAATAAAAGTTCTATTTATATACTTCTTCATAGTTTTATTCCACGATGTATTTTCACACATAAAAAATTAATATAAATCCTTTGCTCGGTTTTTTACCCAAAATTTGTGTGTCTTTTCAACCGCAGCCTAATAAAATATTGTGAGTTTGTGTTAACATAAAATTCGTCTGAATATTTTCTGAAACAATAGAATAAATATTAGTATTTTAGAACTCTTTAAGTCATTTTTATATCGCTGAAAAGAATAAAAGCACCTCACAATCAAAACGTAAATTCGATTTAAATTAATAAAACATCAAAGAGAACTGCTGTAAGAAATCCACATAATCAAGTTGATATTAAGATAGAAAAACTGAAATCAATTATTTTGTGAAACTCTTAAAACAAAAATATACTTTTACAAAAGAACAATAGAATAGAATTTGTTAAAGTTTATTAACCCCTTGAGAGCGGTCAATTTTTTTGACCCAAATATGCCAAAAAAGGTCACATTTTGTACTGCATATAACTAACTTAACACAATGCTAAAATAGAAATGTTTTATTTTAATTTTCAATTTTAAAATGTTCACGCTATTTTTTATTTTATAACTGTGGAACACAAAACCCCAAAATGTTTGCTTTTATAAGTACACTCTGCATGCTATGTGAAGAATGTTTCATGTATCTTTAAAGAACTTCTCTCATACTTACAAAAAGATTTCATGTTCGTACCCTTTTTCAAACGGTTGAGGATTTTGGGTATGAGTGTTTATATACATGCGCACAAAATTTGAAGCATGGTGTAATATTAAGTCTTACACATTGCAATGAGGATAGAAATAATATCGGCTTTTTTTAAAAAATTATCTTTTCATTTTCATTTCTTCTAGATAACAAATTGCACGTTGCCTTGCCAATTCCTTCTCTTTATCGAATATTTTTAAGAGTCTCAATTCCTACCTTCAACGAAAAATTCCCGCCTGCACCACAGAGAAAATCCCAGATAAAAAGTATTTAAGTTCCAGGGACAAACTACATCTCTTAAAAAAACTAGCACAAATAATCTCACCAAAGAATTAAAAATATGTACGAATTAAAGATAGAAAGAAGAAAATATCAAGGCCCGTACAGAGTACAGGCAAACCGGTTGTGGCCAGCTTTCGGTAGCCCGTTCGGTGTACGGATAAGCCAGTTAAGGTTTTAAGAAAAGAATCTGGCTTTACGTAAATGGTTAGTCAAGGCAATCGCTTGCAGACAGTTTTAGCCATCAAAAAGCTATATTATAAAAATAAATAAATCGAATAAAACATTAAAAAAAAACAATAACATTTTTTTACTGGTCTAACATACCTGTAAAATTAATTCAATTAAAGATTCTCTGAATTGTTATATAAATAATGAAAAGCTATCAACTGACCAACTTAATTATAGCTAAAACAATGGACTAAATTCATGACAGCTCACGTGAAAAATGTAATTATGTGTTCTCCATTGAATTCAGAACTGTGCTTGTAGCTCTATTTGTAAAATTCACATAAAATTTCAAATTTGATAATTTGGTAAAAATGTTCATATATTAAGATTCTTCAAAAAGTTTTTAAAAAATTTAAAAAAAAACCCTTTTTAGCACACGCATACTTTTAAATTAAGTACCGTTTGTTTATCTATGTGATTTATTATTGTTGACAAATATGTTACTTTTAAAAGAAAGTTTCGTTTTTATATACAAGCATTTACCTTTATATATTTAACATTTATGTGCATTTAGATTTATTAATATTTTATATATGTAGTATGTAACATTAACACTGAATTCATAAGTGCTTCGATTACCAAAGTAATGATAACAACGCATAGAAGAAAGGACAAACCTTTAAGGTATCCGACAACGTTCGGAACCGTGATTTTAAAAAAGCTCATAAATGGATAATTTTCATGATATTTAGTGTCACTTAGATTAGAATACATGTATACAATTGTTTTAAGGACATTTTGACAAAAAAAATTATTTAAATACAATATTTCGGCAAAAAAGTAGCTTAGAATAATCTTTTTTCAAATGTTCTCCTTTTGTGAAAAAGGCTTCTATTGTAATAATGTTTTGCTTGTTTATATCTCAGACCTTTCTACAGAGGCTCAGCTATGATTTTTGAAAAATTCACATTATTTTCAGAGTTACAACTCATTGAAATAATGTGTGATCGGTGTTTTTTTCTTAAAATTTCTCCCCTCTGTAGCCGTAAAACATGGATAAACTCTTTTCTAAGTTATATATTTCAAAAATTCTAGTTGAGCCTCTGTACAAAGGTCTGAGCTATATACAGGCACAAAATATTATTATAATAGAAGCATTTTTCACAAAAAGGAGAATATTTTGAATATTGGTCACTCTATGTTCACTTTTTGTCAAAATTTTGTACTTAAATAATTTTTTACTGTAATACTATTCTTAAAACAATTTTATATACATTTTCTAATCTAAGTGACACTAAATATCATACATATTATCCATTTATACGCTTTTATAAAATCACGGTTACGAACGCAGTCGGATACCATAAATTAAAAATACTAAAAATGATATTAATTATTGTTGCTACATGTTGATAAAAAATGTTTTTTGTTTATGTTGGGATGAATCACGATAGCTGTCCTTACCAGAAAAATCTGCTACATCCTCGTAGGGTTTAAATCCATTTAGAGTTTCGATTTGATAGACGTCAGAGGCGCTTTGAGAGAATGTATTCCTTTCCTAAATATTGTGCGGTATTTGCTTTTAACCAGAAAATCCAGATTTTTAAGGGGGAATGAAGGGATGTTGCAACTACTGCATATAATTCTTGCTAAGTAGCTAAATAAGGTGCATTCTACACTCTAATCAACGATTAAACATTTATTTTCAAAGCTTACATCAATGTCCATATAAATTTTAAAAAAGGTTAGCAGTCAATTCATAAGTTTCGGCCTTATTTATTTTTTTCGCTGTTCAGAGATCTTATAAATCCTGTCAGAATAAATTGTTGCATTCACCAGCTTAAAGAGTTTTGGCAATGCAGTTGGGAGTACATGCTTTCGTTCTGTGTTTTCCAAATTTTCACCCTGCCATTTTCATGGTGTAATTGAAAACGCGATTCATCAGATCGCATGAACCTTTTCCAGTCATCTGCTGTTCAATCCTTATGCTGTGGCCTCGGTAGCCGAGTGGTATAGGTAACGGATCATGGCTTGCCTTGTCACGAGTTCGAGCCCAGTACCACTAAAGACCCACCGTATAGGGCAGCGATGCACGTTAAATCTGTCGAGAGCTGAAACGTCCTCCCGTTGGTGAGGTGTAATAGTTAGGAGAGGGGGGTGCCAGCTCAGGTGTCGTCCACGTTACTTGACCATGGTTCAAAATTACGTAGTCCGTCACCAAAAGCCCTCATGTAGCTGAACAGTGCGACGTTAATATTCAATCAATCCTTATGCTGATTATTTATGAACTGGAAAAGTCTGTTTTTGTTCAAGGACGACATTAGAGACATTCAAATGGGTCGTCGGCTACTATAGCCAATATCGAGGAAAGGGAATTAAGTCAATCGCTATCGACCGGTGGACCGCCAGGACATTTTGGGGCGACCGCCTTTATTAAGACCGAAGACATGCATATTAAAAGAAACATATTTATGGAACACCGACGCCAGCTAGACTGAGAATTGACTTTTCACGATCGATGTGACTGTGTTTGTTTGCTTAAGCAAATGATTTGATAAATGTGTAGACACACGTACCGCGTAATTGGAAGCGCACGATGACTCTTAACACATTCACTGCCACTGTAAGGGAAAAAGGCGCTCACACCAATCTCAACCATAATATGAATTTTTCCCCACACACCAACTGAAGGGAAGAATGCATGTTGATGATCATCTCGTCCCTCGATAGCACGGGATTGGCTATTGAGCCATCATTCAACAACCCGCGCTTCTACGGGATTATGTTCTCGTGCTAATGTTATGTTTTGCGATGGCGCGGGACTCTGTAGAGAAAAAATTAATCACATACGTCGATTTCAGATTCATCGATTCCCGTATGTTCTCTGCTCGCTACATTGAATATGTCCACGCAACACGGTCTAGTAGCAATCTGTCATTTTTTAAAAGAGGGGCCGAAACATTATAATGCCGAAAACAAGTGTTAAGAGAGGAAACATACAATATTAATACAGAATGACCACATCTACGCCACTTATCGACAGAAACACCTAAAAAACATTCGAAGTAGCCCGTACCCTGAGAAAGTCTGCCCACCCCTTGCCTATATGGAGTAATGTGATGGCAAAGAGTTCTTTCAATGTCCCTTGATTAAGATTTCCCACAATTTGACGAATGGTTGGACTTTGACAGAAGTGCAGTCTGACAGAGCAACTTCCGCAACCCTCCTTTCCAAGAGAGCATTCAGTAGCCTGTGACGAACCCAAGCCTGACGTTGAGACCAGACGTTGCTGATATTGATTCCGTAGCTTCACACAAGCAACTGCAATAATCAACTTTTCAAACTCAGTTTCAATTATATCACGGTTTTCCTCACCTTTTCACAAGCAACACAGTGCAATTGATGCTTCACTATTCCAGGACGACCTTTTAATAGCTATCTCGCCCCCTAGCTGCAACAACGTGAAGTTATAATTGATCTCCTTAAAAATAATAGGCTGTATTTACACAATGTAGCCTAGTCGTTATAGTCAAGAACTCGTGGCCGGCGCGTAGTGGGTTCGAGTCCTAGTGTCACAGAAGACCCACCGTGTAGAGTAGTGATTCCCAAAGTGGTCCATATAGACCCCCAGGGGTCTATGACAACCTGTAAGGGGTTCACATCAGCAACAAAATAATTTGGGGGTCTATGTGGTGTAAATAGGGGTCTACAACAGTGGTTTGCATTAAACCAGATCATGACTATAATTTTAAAAGAAAATTTAATCCAGTGGAAACCAGATTTTACATATATATTTCCTAATTTTAATGAGTTTAATTTGTAATTTCAAGGTGACATCATACGCGTTTTATTAAAACAAGGATCATCATTTCGGCGTTATACCTGTTATTTATCCCGAGTTATGGAATACCTTGAAAAAGCTTTTAATTGCTTTTCCTAACGAGATGGAGTATCAGTGCGGTTGCCATTCTCCAAAAAGAAAAAGGACTATATATATATAGACACTACTAACCAAGGAGATATAAAGTTAAATCTGACAAGATAATTACAAATGTTGACAATTTGTTACTTAAGTACCAAATTCATCCCTCCCATTAAAAACATTTGTTTGCTGCTTAGTTATTTTATGTATTAATTTAATTTTTATTTAATTAATTAGCATGTGTGTGTTTTAAGTTTTAAACCCTACACTTCACTACAATTAGAAATTTAAATCTTTTAAACTTGTTCTATACCAGTTGTCAAAAAGTCATTTAAGTTGATAAATTTGCAAAAACTCAACATTAGGTAAGCAGGGGTCTACCCCTAACCAAAAAACACGGCAAGGGGTCTATGAGACAAAAATGTTTGGGAGCCTCTGGCGTAGAGTGAGCTGATGCACGTTAAATTTGTAGACCTCAAAGTCCTCCCGTTGGCGTGGTGTGGTAGTTGGAGAGGGTGCCAGCTGAGGTGTCGCCCTCGTCACTTGACCGAGGCCCGTCACTAATAGTCTTCGTGTCGCTTTTTAGTGCGATATTAATACTACTCTCACTCACTGCTTTGTATGCTTTATGTTATTGAATGAAAGAAATGTATTACGTAACAAAAAAGTAATGGATATTTTTTCTCACTTAATAACTTTTTAAGAGCAGAACAGAATGATTGATTTATAAGGCTGTATTTTTATTTCGTCCAAAAAAAAAAATACATCCAGTGTGTTACGGTTTTTTGAATTCTTCGGAGATTTCGAGTTTGCCCCTTTTAAATGGAACCTTACTTCTTTTAACATTCGAATACTTAAGTAAAAGTTCTTTCAAATCCCTGAAACAAAGATCAAAGAGAGCAGGGGGAAAAAACTTTACGAAAAAGAAAAAAAAAAGGACATACATTAGGATTCATCCAGTGTTAGAGAGGACTGAATCCCAATCTTCGTAATTCCCATCCCAAAATCCTACTATTCTATTCTATTTCGCGGTTTCCCAACTCAATTCCCCAATACACAACCCCCAATGAGAAATGGCAAAAGGAAAGATAGATTCCGCCAGATCAACCTCCCCCTCCCCAGATAAAGGGAGAAAAAAAGAGATACACTCGGTGCTCTACAAAAATAAAACTACAAAAGATTTTCGTGAGTAGACTCAAATCAACAATTCTAGTAGTAGATTTGACCTTGGATCACTATTCCCTCCCCCCCTTCGCAACACCCACCACACCAACAACACATCGTCAACAACACCACCAATAATAAATGAAAAGAAGGAAAAAGAAATCCTCTTCTCTCTTCCTTTGCCGAAGAGATCGATATACTGCGGAAGGGGGGGGGGGAGTAGAAAGAATCGATATAGAGCTGAAGCATCATCGGAATCTTTTTCGTGACCAGCAAAATCTCGTTGTTTGATGACCTGTTCCCTCCATTTCCACCGGAAGCACATTACTTCACGAACTATCCTGACAGGCGTAAAGACAGCAGAGAGAAGAAGAAAGAAAGTCTCTCTTCTCTCCCCTTTTCTTCTTTTTATTATTTTTCTTCTTTTTGCTTCTTCCCCATCTTCTCTCTCTCACACACTCTCTCTCTCTCTTTTCCTCCTGATATCTTTTCTGTTTCTCTCAGAGGAGTATTTGGCTGACTGCCTTTGGGTTTCAGACATGGTCCGTGATGCCAAATGGAGTCATTTACAACTTCCGAGGCCGGGTTACCATATCTGGCGAGTGATCCTGGTTACCTTTTTTTTTTTTTTTTGCTTTTGGCGAAGTCTCAAAAGAAGAAATTACGTGAAAGAACAAAGTATCTAAATTGAAGTAACAGTATCAATTCAAATCAATGGAATGAAAGCCAAAATAATACATTGAAGCAAACTGCAGAACATAGTTTTATTTAATAATGACTAATTTACTCCATTAAGATAAGTTTAGTTATTAATTTAGATTCTAATTACATTATTAGCAACACTCAAATGGATCATTTCCTACTTTGTAGTAAAAATATAGCCTTATATATATAAAAATTAGATAAATTAGTGTTAACTAAGGGTTTGAGTGAGTGAGAGTTGTATTAACATCGCACTATGAAACAACACGAGGGCTATTGGCGACGGACCTCGTAAATTTGAACCTGGGTCAAGTGACAATGACAACACCTGAGCTGCACCCCCCCCCCCCTCTCCTGATCATCACACCACACCAACGGGAGGGCATTGAGCTTTGACAGATTTAACGTACATCAGCCCACTCTTCACGGCGGGTCTTCACAGTGGCACCAGGACTCGAACCCGCGACACTCCAGCCAAGAGTTCATAACCATTACCACTAAGCTACCACGGTTACTTAACTAAGGATTTTTAAAACCATTTAGTTTAATTTAAAGACTTGTTAAGACTTAATCAACGTTGATTTAGAGCCGGGGTGGGCCAAGTGCCCGCAAGACATTTTGGGGTGACCACCTGAAGATTTTAGCAGTTAGTAATTATCTACGAAAAATTCAAAATTGGCTGACAGTACGCAGACTAAATCTTCTACTGACTATAACAACGAAAACTAACTTTGGATAAAAATGTTTTATTTTTTAATGTATTTTGAATTGTTTCATAACAAATGCATCATTTGACATAATTTTATTTGTGGCTATTATTATTATGTCTGTATTTTGCGCTTTGCTTTAAACGCGGTTTTAAAAGTGTTGTTACAAAAGGTAAGTACATATTCCGTATTTATTATTAAGTTATAATAATAACCATTTTCTCTTACCTCACCACACGTACGACATTGGGCAGTGAGGCACACAAGAATGTTTCAGGAAGGGGGGGGGGGGGAGAGGGGCACAAAATCTAACATTCTCGTATCATACCCCAATACGTAGCCAAATATATTTTTTTTATTTTGTCGTTTGTCGGGAACAAAAAATAAAATACTGAATAAATAATTAATATTAATTAATAAAAAATACTAATAACAAATATTTAATTAATTTTTTTTCCGATAATATTTAACAAATATTATCGGAAAAAAAATCAAGGGCTATGAGGGAAGGTCCGGCCCCGTGGATGCCTTCCCCCCTCCCCCGTGTGCTCCACTAACACTGGGTAGACCGCAACATCTTGAAAACAACACCTTGAAGCCCGTACCCTAGAAAAGTCTGCCCACCATTGATTTAGAGTAACATAACAAACCATAGACGCGATAAACCTTAGCATTTGCAATTATGATCAAGTGACTAACAAGACCGAACCAAAAATGAAATTTTTTTAAAAAATAATTTAAAAACTTGGAGCAAATGCAAATGTGTATTAAGTTACGCAGTATAAAAATACTGAAAAGTGATGAGTGATATATATTTTCTTTCAATACTTGAGTTTTGTTACAGTTTTTTTTTTTTTTTT
>BMAV01022970.1:264754-276455 GCA_019973955.1 Trichonephila inaurata madagascariensis
AACATAAACATAGTGGGTTGCTACATGCAGTCAGAAAAAGAAACCCATTGACTTGATGTATGAAATACACTAAATGTACTATTCTGTGTTTTATTAGAATTTGAATTCACTTTTCAAAATTTTTCTTGTTTAAAATTTGATTCTTAAAAATCATGTGAATAATATTCTCTTGTTAGAAAGTGTTTTTAGTAAAACTTTGAATTGAACTTTTTTTTATATTATTTTTATCAAAACCTTTTCAAATACTAATATCCTTATAATTCATTCTTAATAATTAAGTTCGTTGCTGGTGAAAACAGGTATGAAAGGTAAAAACACATAAATTTTCTCCTTTACGTGTTGGGTGAATCTATACATTTTCGGAGTTATTACTATGCTTTATTTATGTTTTGTAAAAAAAAAAAAGTATCATTTCAGCACACAAGGGGGGCGTCCTGGGGGTCCGGACCCCCCCATAGCCCTTGATTTTTTTCCGATTAGTTATAATCTTATGTATACATTACATAAAATTTAATTATGTATTTGCTATTAATAATTAATTATATTAATTAATGCTAATTATTTATTCAATAATTAATTTTGTATTGTTTTTGTTCCCTAAAATCGACAAAATCAAAAGAATATGCTGGGCGGCGTATTGGAACATGATACCAAAATGGTGGACTTTCGACCCTGGACCCCCCTCCCCTCCTTGAACAATTTTTGTGTGCGCTACTGTTTCAGTTTCAAAACAAAATATGTCACATACAATTGGAGGGCAGTGTCTTTACAAACTTATTCCTCTACCCGATTTATCCTGAAAACTTTTGACAAATTTAAATACACTAGAATGATAAAAAATTGTTAAGTATACTTAAAAAGCACATTAACATTACTTTTCAGTATTTATTAAATTAGCTTCTTTTTTCATCAATTGAAGACCACTTGAAGTCAATCTCTTCCTAGTTCAGTATAAACAACAATTCTAAGAAAAATAAGTGGAGAAGTGGTTTATATATTTAGATATAACCATACTAGTAGGACAACCAATAGAAAACAGAGAACATTTGGAGTAATTAGCACGACAATATCGAAATTACTATTGTAAACATCACGTAAACATTGTAAATAATGCAATATTTTTTTCAAAAAGTCAAAACATGGAGAATTTAAAATACATTTCCAAAGCCAGAAACAATTTAACTCCTACAGACGTCATAATCCGGTTCAGCCATGATTTAATAATTTCAACATGCCATTTATGCGCTTCTCTAAATACATTAAATCAAAACAGAATAATTGAGTTAAATCATAATCCCTCTCCCAAACATTTCTAAATGCACTTCACTAATATACACTCGTTTCTATACACCAGTTAAATAGTTAGGTTACATATAACGCCCTCTATTACCATTCCCATTTTTCATTGAATAACCTATTACTTCTAACAAGACATCATTCATCCACAGGTTGAAAGCTGATGCCACTCATTCCACAGAAATTCCTAGATATTCATCTAAATCCATTGATACAGAGTTCTCTGTTGCCACCCTATCTATCCAAATTAGCCACCCGATCTCACAATTCCCAGAATCGATGTAACCCTTCACAATCTCCTCGCCCTCCCGCGCGCTCTTCAATTATTAGCCAATGGAAGCATCGAAGAAGGGGGGGGGGGGGGAATTATCTGTGTGCCAGTCGTCGAATTCGTGGCACGAAATTTCCACATTGCATTAATTCGATTTCTATTAAGCGAGCGTAGAAATGTTCTATGGCCTACTCGATCCTATTCAAACAGTTAACTGTGTGTCTACACCTTGCCACATTAACGTCCAATGGAGGGAATGATAATTCCTGATCCCCTCTTCTACAGAGGTGATTATCTGGGAATTATGCCTATTCATGGGTAAAGGAGGATGGCGTGTTTCTCGTTCGGAAACGGGGGTGGTGGGGGTGGTTTTGTGTGGTTAATTTTGGTTTGGTGAAAATGGATACAGCAGTTAAAGCGTCGATGGAAAGTTGGGTGGAATTTGGTTCGATCTATTGTAGTTGTGAATGGAGTTGGCTGAATCGAAGGTAGATGTTATGTTAGTTTGAAAATGTCGAAGTCTTGGCTGAGAAGCCATTAGATCAGGAATTTTCCAAATGATTTTACGCTTGTAAATTTCAAACGTGCACAATCCCACAAGATTAGTATATTAAGCTTCCTGATCGCAAATATATGTCGCAGGAAAATGATGGAATTAGGAATTTCATCAAATCCCTAAGAACGTTGCACAGATCTAAGTAGTTTATTGCAATACTCTACACAATGGTCGAAGCAACATCTCAGGAATAGATTTTTTGTCACAGTTTCTTCTTCAAATAAATGCCATAAATTAATAATTGAAGCTTCACATCCATCAGCATTACTGACAGCTCATGCACAACTGGATCTTCTATTTCAAATGAGGTAACACTTGAAATTCATTTACATTCTGATTTAATAACTGAATCAATTTGAACACAAAAACTATTAAGTGTAGCAGGAGAACTAGATAAATTTATTAAAGAGGGATACGTGTCGCAGGAAAATGGTGAAATCAGGAATCTCATGAAATCCCTAAGGGAGATCATCACTTGACGGTAGATGTTAAAGTAACGCTTCTTGAAGGTCATTTCCCTGATAAAAGTAAGGTATTTGAAAAAATCCTTGACATGTTTCAGTGAAATGAAGAAATAATATTGTCAAAGTTTAAAAGTGTTTATTTAACAAATATAGGGTGCATTATTAAACGTAGAAGTAAGTAATATAACAATAGTCAATGAAATACAAATTATTTATTTGAAACTAATTAAAAAATCATAAGAAAATTACGCTGGCATTTTTTGACGTTTAACATCTTTCCTCTCTGTTGCTTACGCACTAAAATATCAATCCCTATGTTAATCCTATGGTGCCATTTTTTAAAGATATGGGGTTGATATTTAGGGGATCGATAGTACTACTTGTATGGTTAGGAAGCACAAGGACTCGACCCTCCAGGTGTGTCCCACCCCCGGACAGCATTTTGCCAATGCAAATCCTGACTAGTTCATTTCATCATTTCACTAAAACAGTTCAGGGTTTGATAAAATCACTTACTTCCATCTTGGAAATGACCTTGAAGAGACGTTATTTTAACATCTCCCGTCAATTGATCCTATCCCTTAGGGATTTCATGAAGTTCCTAATTTCGTCATTTTCCTGCGACATCTATACGAACAATCAGATATATAAAAATATATTTTTACGAATTTTGTGTAAGTAAAGCTTAATTTCCTCTTAAAATAGTGTAAATATTTTTTTACTAGATGTTTAATACGTTAATATCACTTTCTATTGTTTTTATTTAAGGAAAAATTGTAATATTCACAAGCAACGCCGTTCCTTACATTAAAATGGCGATTCAATGGAAACATGGTGAAATGTTGGTGATAGAGCCAAGTTGGCTTCTTTTTTGGCGACCACTTTAATGATTTTCGGCGAGTTAGCGACCATATTGATGCTTCTGAGAAGTACTGGTGAAATATATTAACATCACAATCTATGATGCAAGTGGATCTTTCTCGAAAGATCCATGCGGGTTATAAATAAGAGTCGTTCGTTAAAACTAAGTTAATATTGTTTTGACCGTTGAAGAGTCCACTAGCGATTAGTTGCTACTATCGAGTGAGTGCTAGCGAATAATCTTAAATATTACGTATTTGAACTTTTAGACACTGATAGTCTGAGTGCAGTAGAAGGTGTGAAGACCTTCAAGGATTTATTAAGCGAATTCTAGTGCTGTATCATGCATTTCAAGGATTGTTTTTCAACAATAAACTTCCATCGCTCCAGAAAAAGTGTCTTGCTCTTTGAGACTGATAGCATAAAATCCTCGAACCCCGATCTGCGTAACAGTATGATAGTAAGTAATTAATTAAAAAAGGCTGTATTAATCGTAAGCAAGCCTAAAGGTTATCTAGTTTTTAAAGATTCCTGAATTATTTATACTAATATTACACAAGAATATATTAAGTAAGAAAAATTTATAAGCTCTTAATCTTTTAATTAAAATTCAACAAATACACATAATCCTTGCTCTATTCCTACATTTTGTAAAATCATTTCCAAAGCTATAAAAACACTAAAAATCAACAGAAAGATCTACATTTAACAAAATAATTCAGAGGTATGAGCTAAATTCATGTGACATCATAGTCACGTGATAAATGCAATCGCGTGTTTCCAGCCAATCGGTTCAAAAATTTACGTTACGTCATAGTCACGTGATAAATGCAATCGCGTGTTTCCAGCCAATCAGTTCAAAATTTGTGTGACGTCATAGTCACATGATAAATGTAATCAGTGTTTCCAGCCAATCAGCTGCTGCCAACTTTTGCTCCTCTTGTAGATTCTTTAAAAAAGTATATTTGTCAACAATAATAATGCAATTAGATAAATAGAATGCACTCTAATTTAAAAGCACAAAGCACATTTTACAATAAAATAATTTTTTATTAAAAAAAATATTGAAAACGTTTTGGAGAATCTTAATATTTGAAAATCTGCCCCATTATCAAATTTAAAATTTCATCTAAATTTAATAAGTAAGGCAACAAGTGCAGGCATAATGTCCGTTTTTAATTCAACGGAGAACACATGATTGCATGTATCATGCGACCATCACGAATTTAGTCCATTAATATCAATATTTATATATTAGTGCTTTTAAACCAATAAATTCCTCCATTTTGAGTTCCATAAAATGAATTGTCTTTGTCAACGAGACATCAATCTAAAATTTACTTACAATATAAAAATAATAATAATCTGTACATAATTCAACACCACATATCTCATTAAATCGATACGTTAAACACAGTTATACGTATTTACAATACAAAGCAAACAAAGGGCAACAAACAATTAAGTCATAACATCAAAAGCGATACAAGTTCATTGCTTTCCTCTTTTGAAATGCATTCTTTCTTTCGAACACAACGAGCGCGAAAGCACACAATAGAAAAATATATTCCCCCCTCTTACAATTTACATTAGGAGAAAAATTTAAACAACTCTTAACACCTCTTTCATAATAACCCAGCGATTCAAGCTACTTAAAATAACACAATCACCCACCCTTTATTTACTTTAATACGGTAACATTGTTTTGCTAAGCCTATAAAAGGCGTCGAGCGCCATTAAAATACAGAAGAGTTGAGAAGTAGAAAAAAAAAATTCGACGAAATGGCGCAAAGACGATGCGACGACAGCTGCTGAGAAGAAAAAGCAGACAAAATTAATAACAAAAGTGAAAGAAAAGAAAAGAAAGAAAAAAAAAGTGGAGTCAGTAAAGGAAGAAAACATTGTTAATAAGTCATCAACTCATAGTTGGTTGAAAAGGTTCTAAAAGTAGTGTTTAAAGCCAGCAAAAGGCAATTCAATATTCCCTTAATTGCATTTTCTGTGGCCTGGCGTTGATGCCCAATTAAGTTCTCCCCTCTTTCGCCTTCTAAAAGGTAAATAGTTTAAATGAGCCGTGATATTTAATGGATGTTAGGAAGAGGAGATTTTCGTAGTCGCGGGCGTTAATTACGACAATGGAATATGAAACGATTTAAATATAATTAACGCTTCGATGGCGGCGTCAGCCATTTTGTCGTTCAGCCACGTGATTTAAATGAAGCGTGCTTTTACCGGATTTTCCCCCCAGCTTGCTTTCAATTAAAGGGAACAAAAATGTGACACATAATGAAGTTTCGGGTTCGGATATAAGAATATGCTAATAATGGAAGGACTTTTCCGGAATATCAGGTTGTTAAATGGGAGGAGTTGGCGGGGTGGGCGTGCAATTATCGGAATTTTTGGTGCGACGGTTAAAATCGAAATGGAACGTTTTGGAGGTACTGGTGTGGGAATAAATATTTGGGACGCAATATCGGAGTTTTCCTGGATAATATTTCCTGGCAACGATTCCGGGAAGCAATACAGTTACGGTCACTAACGAAGTGTTCTTGATTAAAAGAATTTCAGGAGCAGAGAAAAGAGGGTTATAAATGAAGTTTGTTTCTTAATTGCTTTTTTGATATATAGCTTCTTGAATATACGTGGTATTTAAAAACTATGGGGTGGTCATGTACAAACATGATTATATCAAGATATTTCTTAAATAATTTTTAAATAACGAATCTTATAAAATCCTGTAAGATTTGTAATTAAATATTTTAAAAAAAAAAAACTTTTTGTTCTTATAATACAAAAATCCACAGCCACTTTTAAACTTTTGTATATTAAAATGATTAGCACCTTTAAATTTCAAAAAGAGACTTAAAAGTTTTATTTAAACGATACAAACACACACATTTATAAATACGTAATTTAAAATCAAATGTTGATCTTTAATTAAAAAACCCAACCGTATACAAATCTGTTCAATACGCACACCTAAAAAATTGCATTTAAACCTTGAACCAAATCTAAAACAAATCATGCTACAAAAAACACTGACATGTTTTTATACAAAATTTTAATTTTTATAGCAAAACATTAAAGCTTATATTTTTTATTTTTAATAATAAAACATTAAAATCCTTTTTACTTTATTAACATATTAAATAAATTATTCATTTAAATTATATATATATGAACTGTAAAAAACCTTCTAACAAAAACTCCATGACAGCATTAAAATTTCTTGTTAAAAATTTTCATCTCAACAATGGAATAATAAAACTTAATTTTTTTTTATTACATTACTTTTCACAATAAAATGTTAAAATCCCTCCAGTAAAAATTAAATTTTTAATTATTTGCAGAAGAATCTGTTTAAACACATACACCTCATTAGTTAAATATGTCAAATAAATATTTCTAAGGAATAAATTTGAATATTTATACAGTTAAATACTTACTAATTAATTAACAAACAAATGTGTTATGTTCTTAATAATAATAGGAAATAACTTTATACATCAACATTATAAACAACTAAAATTGCTTACAGAGCGTAGAATAGCGATTTTGGCATAAAAACACCAAAGAAAGAAACCGAATACTAAATATTTATCATATATTATTTATTTATGTCTATGACAGTAAATATAAATATTACCAAATTTGACACGCACCCGAGAATTCCTTTTAGTCATAATTAATTTAATTAAAAGATATGTTTAAATATACATACCTTTAAAGTAAAGAATTTTTGTTTTAGAAAAATTATTAGTAAATTATTTTAGTAATATACTAAATTAGTAAATACTAATTAAATTATTAATTTATTTTAGTACAGAGCTATTTTAAAAAAGACCACCAAATTCTTAATATTTATCATAAGTAATTTACTGTACGATATTTAATATACCAAACCAAAATATGCCGCCTAATTATAACCAAATATACCAATGCCACCTGAATTATCACCAAAATTTAGGCGGCACCCAATAATTCCTTTTATTAATAATTAATTCATTCAAAATATATTTTAACAAACATATCTCTCCCATAGTGCAGAGTGACGCTATTGGCGACTGTTTTAGAAAAGGCCGTCCAATTAGCAATATTTATCCCATGCTGTTTAAAGTAAGATATCAGTACATTTAAGTACAGTCGAACCTCTATATAACGAACCTCTACATTGCGAATTTTTCTATATGGCGAACTTTTTCCTGGAACCTTGAACATTTCATGATTTTCTTCATAAAATCACGTCTCTATATCGAAGAGCATTTCCTATATCACGAACTTTTTGTTTTGTGGTTCAGTTTTTTCCCTCCCTATTTTTAAAGTATTTCTGAACATTTCAAGTTATTCTCTCTTTAACACATTTTATTATGGTGGTCATAAATCTTGAACTGGTTTTATTACACCCTAACTCGCCGACAACAATAGAATTCTGGACGTTTCATCCAAGAAATGCAACCCTTAAACGCCATTGTCCAGTTCACTAGAAACATCTTCGATATCCCCTTTCACACTCAGTGGAGTTGTCCCATGTCCCCGTGTTTTAATTGTAGAATAATGTATGTTTAAAGATACTTCTATGCTTTTAATTAGAAAATGTCCGTAAAATTCATTAATTTTAATATAAAATTATTTCGACATTTTTTTTGTCTTGTTTTCCCTACAGTTCTTTCTATCTTTTTTTTATGGATAAGATATATAAAATAAAAATATATTAATTTTAAAAAAGGTGTGAATAATTACTTTTTTTAATATATAGTGTTTATGAATTTAAAATTAGTTTTTTATGTGGTTTATAAAGTATATTAAAAAATGAGCCTCGATTTAACGAATTTTCCATATAACGCATTTTTTCCCCGGGATTTAACGACTTCGTTATATAGAGGTTCGACTGTATTCACAAATTTGGTGGGAAACCTAAAAAATTCATTTTATCCAAAATAAATTTATTTAACATATATTTAAACATACATATCTCTCACATGGAGCAGAACGGCGATTTTGGCGATTTTTTTTAAAAAAAGACCGCCATATCATCAATATTTATTGCACATCATTTATCGCAAAATATTTAACGTAAAGATCATCCAATTTAATATATGTACCGAATAATTTACCTCAGCCATACTTAATCTATTTAACATATACTAACACAAAGTTTTCCCTCTTGCAGTACAACACTAATTTACACATAAAAAAAAACGAATACACCCGACAATTGGCCATAAAACAAAGCACAGACAATCGCAACTCAACGCGACATCTACAGGGAACTGTTATGTTCCATTCTGCTGCAGCTGAAGCATCGTTGAGCAGCGATCTTGGGGACAAAGTGAAGGATTGGACACTTCTGGGGCCATGGCTGCATCCAGCTGTTTCAGACGTCCATTCAGGGCTTCATTAAGGACTCGCCGTCCCCCCCCCCCCCAGCTACCCCTCGTGCCACATTACTCTCGACGCTTTTCTCAAAAGTTAATTGACAGGATAAGACTACGGGACTCTGAATTATTGAGAAAGGAGTCTGAGTGGAAAGAAATACCTTGGGGAGGAGAAAGGAATAGGTGAATCACCTACGTATTTTAATGGTGGAGTTTTCCTTCCGTATGAGAGTATGTGCTGTCGGGAGAGGCGGATTGCGAGTTGCACGAATGCTTTTACGGAGTTATTTATCAATAAACTAGTTATATTTATGCAAAATAGTTTTAAAAGAAAAAAAGGTTAATGGGGAAAAAAACTAGATTCAAAATTTCGCAAGTATGAAATATTTAATAAAATAATCATCAACAGACAGTGGTGCACACAAGGGGGGGGGCTGGGGGGGCAGCCCCCCCCCCCCCCAAAAGCCCTTGATTTTTTTCCGATTGGTTATAATTCTAAGTACATAATACATAGAATTTAATTAAATATTTGTTATTAATGATTAATTTTATTAATTAATGCTAATTATTTATTATTTAATAATTAGTTTTTTACTGTGTTTTGTTTCTGAAAATTGACAAAATCAAAAATAGCATGATACAAAAATGGTGAACTTTCAATCCCAAACAACCCCCCTTGAAGAATTCCTGTGTGCCCTACTGTCAACAGATGGTACAAACTTTATAAATTCAACTACAGATCGTGCTAAGAATAAATTAATATTTAAGAAATTTCATTTCATATTCATTTTATGATGCAGGAAATGTTAATAATTTAACATATCAAAATCAAAATAAGGGCATTTGTTAAAATTGAATGGATGTTATGTGTTAAAATTGAGTTTCANTCAGTGTGTGTTGGGAGCCTGCCAGTCCTTAGATGCTCGACGATGCAGAAGACAGACGACGCCATATTGAGAATGACGAGAAACCAGACGATATTACCTCGTGTGTGTTAAGACGTTGACGGACATTAAGACGTAAAACTGTATTATTAGCTCTATGTAAATAGAATGTAAATAGTTGCGATTAATTAAAATATAATTAATAATAGTCAAAGACGTGCCATTCCTGACCAGTGCCTCACGTATATTATATATATGAAATATCTTTTGAAGTAGTGTTGGCCGGTGTATGTGGTTATCATTTTTGATGAAAACGACGTCTTCAGAATAGCTTTACCTCCTTTATTATGAGCACACATCAGCAGATTAAAGCACAATTACGTTACATTTTAACATTGAATAGACAGCGGCATTTTGGAGGACACAACACAAGGACAAAAAAGGCAGCAAGTATTTATAATCTTACATGATGGCAGCAAGCAGAGAAAGAGAGCGCGATTAGAGCTTCGATTCTAAAAAGAGGGCTGTGACGTGAACACATCACTCCGCCTCTTATCTGGAACTAATTTACTTTGCGCTGTGAGCGAGGTTCAATGGTAGGAGGTGTGGCTTCTGAGAGGGGAGCCAATGGGGTGCAGGCGAGGTTCCAGCAGCTGAATACCGTTGGTTAGTGAGCTTTTGGACTTTAAGAAACTGACTGACCCGGCAGAAGGAAGAAAAACTATTGAAATAAAATTAAGTAAGGGTGGAGATTACATAATATGACATTGGTGGAAAAATAAAAATTAAGAAGCAAGGGGAGAATTAAGGAATATATTGACATTAAATTATAAAAATAGGGAAAAAATTAATCAATAAGCGCCTCAAAAATTAGAAACGCTTGTTCTTTGACATCAGTTTTTGCTTTAAGAGCGGGGAGAATCTTAAGTAATTTTGGAAATTGTTTAGCGATATTTGCAAATATTTTAAAGAGATCTATGATATTTTGAAATTCAGAAGAATTATGAACGTTAGAATTAGGAGCAGAAGCAGAAGTTTGGGAGAAGCTTTGACTTTCCCTAGGGGTACCTTCGACCTGAGGAAGGGGGGATCATCATCATTATTATTTATCAGAGTTCCTGCAGTAACATTAGCAAAGGACAAACCCTCCACAACTTTATTGCTATTGAAATTATTTTTATTCCTATTTAGGAGGGTGGAACCCTTCTTGGGTTTAGGAAATTTAGGGCATTTCGTGTAACAGGCAGAATAGCCGTACACGTGGCAATTGATACAGTAAGGATTTTCCATTCTACTAGAGATTTCACAGTCTCTGGTAGTGTGTTCCAATCCACACTTAAGGCAACGCGGTTTCATGTGGCAGTTAGCTGCCGTGTGATAAAAGTTGTTGCATTTAAAACATTGGGAAACGCCCCTGATAGAATAACCTTCAACTTTAACTTCTAAGTGTCCAAGATGAGAAATGTCAAAGACGGTGGCATTAAATGTATTTCTGGGTAAATTAACTAGGAAAAAAGGAAGTGCAAGTTTGGTACGCTTTGAAATTAATTGGCTACAATTAATTACAGCTTTAATTGATTTATTTTCTTTGGGCTGTATGACATAAAATTCATAATTATTATCCGCTTCCAAAAATGGGTTAGCTCTCTGTTTTCTTCGTCCGTGTTAGCGAATAGTTTAATGTACTCTCCTGCCGTTTTTATTTTTAAGTTAGGGAATTTTTCAGTAATATTTTTTAATTGCTCTCTGTAATTTTTAACTGTTTTTAAAGTTATAGGAAGTGGAATTCTAGGGGCGGGGGGAGCTTTTTCAACAGTTGCTTCTTCCATCGGTTCAGGGTCCTGATTTAACATTTCAAAATTATTCCGTGTGGGGATGGGTTGAAGTACTTGCGTTGGGGTGGTAGGTCGGATAGTTTTCTTGGGAAAGGCAAAACCTTCCAAATCCTGCTTATTATTTTTACGTTTATAGGATTGTTTTTTATCATTAACATT
>BMAV01022970.1:279886-292667 GCA_019973955.1 Trichonephila inaurata madagascariensis
AATTAGCATTAATTAATAAGATTAATCATTAATAACAAATAATTAAATTTTACTTACTATATACTTAGAATTATAATCAATCGGAAAAAATCAAGGGCTTTGGGGGTCCGGACCCCCCAGGACCCCCTCCCTTGTGTGCGCCACTGTATATATATATACTAGTGTAGCTAGCTCTGAGGGGGTCCTGTATCAAAATTCCTCCGGGGGCCCTTTTTAGATAAGAGAACCCTGCTAGTTGGACTGTAGTTACACATGTTGGGGCCCCTGTAGTTTGGGGGGCCCGTATCATTGATACGGCGGTAGCTACGCCTTTGTATATATATACATATATATATATATCCCTTCCTCATAAAAGGAATCTGTGCACGTCCCTGTTCTACCAACGACTAATACACTGAGTTACAACGATTTAAGAGACTAAAAAATTTATACATAAGAAAATTAAAAATATAAAACGAAAAGTAGGGGGAAAAAAATTACTGAAAAGACGTTTCTAAAAGTTTAATGCAAATGATCTTAATAAAAGTGCAATTATGAAGCAAAATTTTATAAGTCTATGTTGAACAATCAGAAATTTCGCTTCATCATGCAGTAAGCCATGCAAAAATAGAACACACACACTTCTAGTAAAATTAATTTGACAGTGCGTAGGAAAACGACTATTGTGGCTTCAGGGTAAGCAACAGCACCTTTAAAATGAAACGCATTCATCAGCTACCTATATCCAAATCCAGACTCCACACAACAGATTTTAATTCAAAGTCTGATACTATAAATGGAACGGGAGTGACCGGAATAAACTCCCGTTTTCCCTATTCATGCTTCCTCATTTTTTCTCAGCTGTTTAGAAGAAAAGCCCTAACATGCATATCCGTTTTTCTTCTTAACATTGCAGGTACGTTCCTAAAAAAACAGTATAAAAATAATACGAGGTGCTAGTTTCGAATGATCCAAAAACCGAGTAAAACGAAATTAAGAACATTTTTAATAAGGAAAAACCCGTAAAAAAGATGATAGAAAATCATTAAGATTTCAGATATATATAGTTAAAACTAAACTCAGTGGCGCAACGGCCCATGGGGGAAAAAGGCATACTGTGCCCATCTCAGTATACGCGACCTTTAGGGCGTTGAGGTGTATGAGCAAATGTCATAATCAAGTGGTCAATCTGAAGCGAAACCCCCAGTGTTTAGTCTCAAAGCAAGCTTGGTATTCATTTATCGACCCACTGAAGGGATGAAAGGCTGAGTCGATCTTGCCCAGCCCGATGATAGAACCCCGGAGCTATGGTGTGGAAGCGTGATGAGCTACCATTCGGCCACTGAGCCTCTATATGTATTTACATTCAAATATTTAACATTCCTTCAATTAACATTATAAAATATTTGTTCATGTTTAACATTAATATATTACATTCATACATGTTTCAATTAATAAGTAAAATTAGTTCAATTTAAAAACAAATTTAGGAAAACATACATATGTTGTCTTAATGGATAAAAAAATATTGATGAAAAATACTAGAAATAATATTTAGTTAATAACTCGTCACAGTTTGTTAATAATAAAAGTGTTTGCTTAAAAGAGATAAACTGAATTCTCTGTCCACTCACTACAAAGATCCATCACCACATCCTCTGGACTTGAATCTAATTGAGATTTTTGTTGTGACGAAACTCTTCAGAGAGTGAGTGAATATTAACGTCGCACTGTTCAGCTACACGAGGGCTTTTGGCGACGGACCACGTCATTTTGAACCATGGTCAAGTGACGTGGATGACACCTCTGCACTGGTACCCCTCTCTCCTAACTACCACACTACACCAACGGAAGGACGTTTCAGCTCTCGACAGATTTAGCGTGCATCGCTGCCCTTCACAGAGGGTCTTTAGTGGCACTGGGCTCGAACTCGTGACAAAGCCAGCCACGATCCTATACCACTCGGCTACCGCGGCCACGAAACTCTGCAGAGTGAACATTATAATTCTAAACGATGAACTTTTATCAAAATATTTTGCACGATTTACAATTTTCAAAAATGTTATTTATTTATTTCTCTTTCAATTTTCAAACTTCTTTATACAATTATTGGTTCCCAGCTAAAGAAATATTCTAGTCTTGTTAGAACTTAAGGGTACGTTCAAAGTTTCGATCAAAAAAGTATTTTCAAGATTTAGCATCAAAATTGAAGGTCCTCAAAACTCAAACTTGCAGTTAATTGGTGGATTTCGTTCTCATCCTTTTGTGGAAAAATCAGCTATCCTTAATCGTGTTGGTGTAAATGAACAGTGTATAAAACCAGCTAGATCGAGGATCGTGTTAATTCAAAACTGTCTTTAAGAAATTGAGTACAGTTCACTTAATTTCTTTAACATTTTTGCATAAACTAATAAGAAAAAATGAGCGTGAGCTCGTTGGAAGGTTCGATAGAATAGTCTGAATGAATCAATAAATAACAAGTAATACATAAAAAAAAATTAAGGTCAATTCCTACTTCGTTCGAAAAACCTACTGGCACTATTTGTTGCAGATAAATCTAACTTAGTCAGAAAAAAAGCAAAATAAATTTAAAATTAAAAAATAAAATTTAGTTAATGAATTAATATTTGGAAAAAAAAAACAGCATTAACATCAAGTGTCATCCACCAAGTTTTAAAACATGTATTTGAACTTCAGTGGATGAATAAAAAGTATTTCATTAACGATTGAAAATTTAATGATGATGATGATGATGATTGTGGGGTTTTTTGGCGCAAGAGCCGATTTCGGCTATACTGCGCCAAACATTTGTTGTCTGTGATATGGACGTGAAAAGAAGAAAAGGAAGAATGGGATGAAAAGAAAGAGGGTCGAAAATAGAGAAGGATCACTAGGGTACCCCGGGTTCGTGAAACTCGTGTTTACCAAAGACAGTAAATCCCTTGGGGAAAGGAAAAGTCCACTAGGGTACCTCGGGATTGTGACACCCGTACTCACCTAAAGAAGGTGAGCCCCTGAGGGGGATTGAAAATTTGATATATATATATATATATATATGTAAAGGGAGAGAGTAAACTAATAGTAGGAATTGAAAAAAAAAATGTTTTCAACTTTTAATTGTACAGCTCGATTAAAACATAATGGAATTGAATAACTATGCAAAATAATAATAAATAAAAATCCAAGTCTTCCGATGATTTTTATATTCGAACTGCTTCACTTTTTATTCAAACGATATCAAACAAACTGAAAGCTATCTTTAAATCGTCCAACAATAACAACAATAGCATGAACGACTCACTATGAGATCAAATAACAGAAATGAAAGAAGCTATACATACGCGGCGAAAGACATGTTTATGAATCTTCACGTGGCAACAGCTTGTCAACCGATCAAAATAAAAAAAGGACTGGAATGTTTCCAATTTCATGCTCATCTATACATTATTCCCCCGTGACTCAGCCCCTATATATCACGTGATTCCTCTACTCCAAATCAGACATTCAATTGGCTTTGAAGTATTGGTCAAGCACAATACTTTCTTTCATTATTTCAAATACACGGAGGGGCCGAAGTGCCACTCCATTATCAAATGCAACACCCTCTCCACGGATTTTCTTGGGGGATGTCCATCAACGTCCACTCGAAATCGAGGCGTAAGTGACAGGTGGATTAAAGAATCGTCTGTCTCTGCTCACTTCACCCCACGGGGGGTGGATCGGGAATAGAACGAGTGCTATTTCAGAACGCGTAACACAAAATGAAATTGAGGTGATAGGGGGGTTGATGGGATGAGGGGTGCTGAGAAACAGCGGTGGGATATGTAATAGTCCATCTGCTTTTGCACAGCACTGCTGTTTTTGATGCAGTTAACTGATCTCTAAAAAGAATTGTTCGTTGAAATAATTTCGTGTTTTATATTGCAATAACATTAAACAATGTCCTGTTTTACTGCATTATTAAAAATTAACTGGCTACTAGACTCAATATTACCATAGTCCTTAATATATATACACGACTTGTCCACTGAGGACGACACGTCTACAGGGTGTCCCAGGATTATTGGGACAAATTTTAAGGGGAGGTAAGGGACATCACGGAAGCCCAGTAGCTGAGTGATAGAGTATCGTGCTTCCACGCCATAGGTCTGGGGTTAAAATCCCGGGTTGGGCAAGGTCGACTCAGCCTTTCATCCCTTCAGGAAGTCGAATAATGAATACCAAGCTTGCTGGGAAACTGAACACGTAGGGTTTCGCGTCAAACTGACCACCCGACCGGAACATCTGCACATGCACTCCAACACCTAAGGTTACGTATGCTGAGATAGGCCCAGTAGGTCTTGGCTCTCATGGGTTGTTGCGCCACTGAATTAAGTTCAGGGGACATCACGAGGGTTCAGATTTGCATAAAAAACCACGGCCGGAAACGTCACGTGGAAAAGTTGTATGAGAGGTACAAGAATCGAAGAGACAAGACTGAGATTCTCTCAAGTATTAATTGGTCAAAGCTGGGAGTTTGAGTCACTACTCGTGTACCACCCTCATTACGTCTTTACCTCGTAATAATCCCTATTCAAACAAATTGTGACATCCGGTGGTCCGACGTAACTCTCTGTAGGTACCTTTTTAAAATTATTTGCATACCTGCAAGCTCGGTGTTCGTCAAACGCTTCATATTGCTCAGTGGGCGATGACAGCTCAAATGACTGTGGTAATGCAGGTCTATTTCCTCCAATGCTCTCGTGAACAACGCTACCTAGCGCCGAAAGAAAACGCTTTAGTCCATGGGTTACTATGCAAATCTGAATCTTGTGATGTCCCCTACTTACCCTTAAAGTTTATCCCAATAATCCTCGGACAACCTGCATATAAAGCTCATTTTCTTTTTAAACTCCCACGCGTCATGAGGTGACTAATGTTTAGTTATATTTAGAATACAGAAACTCTCATCTTTTTTTCCAAACGACGAACAGAAGTGAAAATAACATTCGAATTCACAATCTCCCCCAAGTCAAATTTACTACAAATAATAAATAAGCAAATGTCATATTTTTTTAAATAGTTGGTAGTTCTTGTGATTTACAGCTCACAGACAAAACGGTATTGTAGCTCAGAAGCTTCATATGTTTCGGGACCACTGGCCTAGAGGGCGTTCTACATGTTTTCTAGGCACTCAACAATGGTGAATTATATCAGCACCTATGGCATGCGTTCGTGGCGCGCTGGTTCAGAAGTGGTGGCATGCAGGAATGTCTTAAAATTGTTGGAGGTCCTGAGCCCTTATGCACATAAGTAGGCCCTATCTAAAATCTTTAAAAGTAGGCAGAATGTGGCATTCATTGTCAAATACTCATTCAAAAGGTAATTTGAAACAAATAAATGAGCACGACTCATAATCTCAAAAACCTAGGCACAAACAGGCTCTACCGATGGCCGCATTTAGATTAAATGAGTTGAATGATTATTTATGGTACTAGGCCTAGACCTAGACATGGACAACGGTCATCCCAAATAATACTATAGCCAGTTAACATGCAGTTTGAAATTTCCTATTTTTGGGAGAATATGTACGGGAATAATATTTGACCATTAAAATTATGTGAATCATGATCTTATAAAGACGGAGTCAAGAACAAAACGATGCCCCCACCGAGGGTCAGGTCCTGGGCCCGGGCCCAGTTGGTCCATGCCTTAAAACATCCCTCGTGGTATGCACTTTTGGTGACATGCGAAATCGGATACAGTTATAGTTGAGGAGGGATTTGTTGATGAACTCTCATACATTTCATAATGAAATTGTCGATAAAATATAACCATTGTGAAAATTCTATCTAGTTCTTATAGTCCCATTTTAGGGATCCACTGATTGCTCAAGAACCGAGCGATGTGGAAAAAGGATTCAGCCAGAGATTATTCACGACTGTTAAAATGTGAATATAAAATGAGTTCCTCGGCTCTATGGATATAAAAGTTTGTCGATATTTTGAAAATGGCTCAAGATTTCAACGGATATTTTCCATAGGAATTTTTGGACCATAGGATAATTTTTCTAAGGGACCGTCAATATCGGACGGAATCATTTTTTATTAATTATGAAGTTAATAGTTTCCTCCTTACGATTGCAACAAATAAAAAAAACAACAACAATTCTACTTTGCATCAATATTAATATTTATGATACACATAAAATCTGAACTATAATGCAATGAGTATTTTGAATTTACGAGCCATTCAATTTTATTAACCACATGGAATTAAAGTCGATGTTAATGTTTTACAATTTTCCCGAAGTGAATGCAAGATATTTGATGAAAGAAAATTATGAACGTCGGAAGAAATTTATCATATTCATTTTTAGAATATGATCCATGGAGGTTATTGTATATTGGTATTTAAAACAAGTATCTAAAATCATCCCACTGACATAACAACTTAAATAATAAATACAGCACAACCACAAGATGAACTAGAACACCAAACTACTACTGATATCTAAGCTCTCAGCAATGATTATCAACTTGTTAAGCCATGTCAACTATTTTATTAACCACACTTTTATAAAACTTGCAAAAATTTCGTATAAAATAACGTTAATGGATCAAGGTTGTTCAATTAATTTCCACTCATGAAATTTCCCCCACTACAAAACATTATTACTAAACCATTCATCGCACCGTAACGAATCTCGAAGTAAAGTACCCTTAAGCCCCCTCGCAAAACCGCATAAAAGACACGCTCTCTTCCCAAAAGTTCCTCCATAATTCTATAAAACACTTTTCCCGATTCATGACATCCCCCGAATTAAATCCAACCCACAATCCCGCCAAAATGAGGCAGCAAAACAGGAAAAGTCGTCAGATATGTCATTAAATTCCTCCCTGTTATTTCCCGGCCCCACATCCAAGAGAGAAAGAGAGAAGGAAGAGGAGAAAGAGATTGAAAGATCTTCTTCAATTAAATATGATCCTCAGCGCTACCAATTTAGTCACTCCTTTTAAAACCCGACTTAAAACTTTCCCTCCTTCTCCCCCCCTATAACCCCTTCCCCCTCAGAAAATACTTTCTCCCGATTTCGTCAGGATATTAGAGGAGTGAATTCTCTCATTAATCAATTTGATCGGAAAATGCAATTAGAGAGCAATTAGGCAGATTGTTACTCTCGAACCAGGATAGCAATAAACAGGAACGATTAAATTCCAAGAGAGAAAGGGGGTTGTCGGTCTTTTATACTTTCGTCTGACTACCCCTCCCTCCCCGCGTACAGGGGTGGAAAACTTTTAATTAAGCATCGCGGTGGGATTTTAAAAGGATCAGGACTCGTTATTTTATGACGCCCCTTGGAAGAGGGGGGTGTAGGGGAGAGGGATGCAAATGTTATTCGGTTCTTAATTCTATTTTTGACGGGAGTCTATGAAGAGGGGGGTGGACTTTCTTTTCCACTTGCAAGTAACTGCCGAAACACATTCTTCCAACTGTTAGGAGACGATGAAAGTTAATTGCGAAGATAATGCAGACAGGTAGAAGACTGATGGAGTTGGGGAGTGATTTTCTTGAATAATCCGATAATGTAGAAGTCGAGATGCTATTAAGGTTCACATTTTTTTTGTTCCCCTTCTACATCGTCTTGACAGATTGTGCTGTTAGGTTAAATGAATTAGTTCTCGAACATTTTGTGGTAAAGAGAACGAGTTCTTCATATAAGAAATTAAATATAAACCGGCGCCCGTGACTGGAATAAATTACGTAATGTATTTTCCACTAAAGTGGCTGAGTTGTGAATCATTTTGAACGTTGAAAAATGATATCAATTTAACTGAGGAGATAATTCTGAGAGACGATACGGTCTGCTGAATTCGAGAGCAATTTTAGAAAACGCGAATCATGGATATGATGTTATAATTCTTTTTTACGGTGCGAGCGTCTCGACAAGATATACATATGTATTACGAAAAGTATAAAATAAAGTAGTTTTCAAAGAAAGACTTCGATGCGTATCGATACTACTGATACAATTTTCTGTGAGGATAGAGAAGATAAATAAGACATTTATTTAACTCAGAAACAAATTTTTCCCTCGTAAATATCCGTAAATGATTAATACTAAATTAAAAACAATCTTAACTATCAAAAAAGTAACACGTTGTTAAATTTTTGTAGCAAACTGATGCAAAATTGCATCATCCGCAGGATCTAATTAATTGTCTTATAAAGATTATATAATGTGATCTTACAACAATGTGAAAGCTTTGTAGGGTTAAATAAATTAAGGGCTATTTGACAGAGAAAATGAGAACGCTTTTTTTTCCGTCCCAAGCTTCTTCGCTTGTGCGTTTTTTTGCTGTCGCTGTTGTTTTTATGCTTTTTGAATATCTTGTATCTGTATCATGTTTCGTCTCTTAAAATATCATCTACAGTACACAAATGTAATAATTCTTCCTTCCTTAATTCTTCCGAACACAATTACATAACAAATAACATCTAAGAAAATCACACATTTTGCTATCATATAACATGAAGATAAAGCTAAAAATGCTCAGTTACTTATTAGACATCTTAACCTAACGAAATAAAAAAAAATTAAGTATTGGTAGATAAGGTTTAAAAATGAAAAGGAAAAAAAATATCGCTGGTGTATTCCAAAGCTCATCATCAATGTTTATAAAGACAGTCAAAAAGCCCCCAAGGAAGTGAAAGAGTATTTATTAACACGCACAACCAAGAAGCACGAGAGCTATTGGTGATGTACCTTATAAATCTGAACCTCTGTCAAGTGATGAGGACGAACGCCTTAACTGGTACCCCCTCTCCAAATTACCACACCAAGCCAAAGGGAGGATAATAAGCCATGACAGATTTAGCGCGTATCAGCCCTTTTACGCGGTGGGCCTTCAATAACACAAGAGCTCGAACTCATGACACTGCCATTACGATCTCGTGATGTTGACCACTAGGCTACTGAGGTGACCAACCCCTATGACAAAGAGAAAAGAGCTCTTGGAGACTTCAGGGTCATAAGCCCTAATACGGCATGTAAGCAGAAGGTGTCGCGAGTGAGTGAGTGAATATTAACGTCGCATTGTTCAGCTACTCGATGCCTTTTTGGTGACGGACCTCTTCATTTTGAACCATGGTCAAGCGACGAGGACGTCACCTGAGCTGGCACCCCCACCCCCTCTCCTAACTACCACACCAGGACGTTTGAGCTCTCGACAGATTTGGCGTGCATCGCTCCCCAACACGCCGGGTCTTCAGCGGTACTAGGCTCGAACTCATGACACGCCGGCAACAAGTGCCGAGGATGTCGCAAAGTAAGAACAAACGATACTTTTTGACATAAATTTGGAATTCCTCTTCTCTGAAAAAACGTTGCGGTCATGGTGGTCTAGTGGTCAAAGTAATGAACTCGTGGCCGTCGTGTCATGAGTTCGAGACTTGTGCCTCTAAAGACCCGCCGTGCAGAGGGAACCGATGCTCGTCAAATTTTTCGAGGCTCAAACGTCTTTCCGTTGGTGTGATGTGGAAGTTAGGAGACGGAGGTGCCAGCTCAGGTGATGTCACTTGACTGTGTTCGAAATTATGAGGTCCGTCAGCAATAGCCCTAGTGTAGCTGATTAGTGTTCGACGTTACTATACACTCACTGAAAAAATGTTTTTCTTTAAGATTAGATAATAAATGCCCCTCCCCAATAAAATATATGACTCATTAAAAAGGTGGAGAGAAAAAAAAGAAAGCAACAATAGAGCACATATTTAGAATTATATATACATCCTAGATAAATCTACAACAACAATGATTAAATATAAGTTTTAACTATTTACTAAAATACAATAACTTAAAACGTGATATTCGATCTCTTGATAATATTTATTACGTTATCAGGGTGGTTAAAACAGTGCCTCACTCAAAAAATATTTATTTATGGAAAATATTCCCTCACAGGTTTCTAAATATTTATTTTAACCATAAGGAAAAAAAAACTTTTATTTATTCTTGTAAAATTACTTCAGTATTGACTTTCTTTCACGCCAAGGAGATGGAGAGAACCTCAGCCATTAGCAGCGCCGAAAGTTAATTGGAAAGATAATGTCGACACACAAAAGATTGATGATGGCGTCCGCTAATTTTTAGAATGATTCGATAATGCAAGAATCGTGATGTCATTAGCGTCTTGTTTTTAATGTCCCGACATTGTCTTTTATGCGTAAGGAAACGTTAAATGAATTAATTTTTTAAACAATTTATTGATGAGTGGAGGCCTCAAAAAAAAAAAAAGAAAAGAAAATTCTAGATTGTGATAATATATGTAGAAATTTAATTTCTTAAATTTTCATTTTAACATAGGGTTTTTTGCTGATAGTGACAGTGGAGATCTTTTTTTTAAGTTGTAAGAATCAATAAAATGATTAAGCCTTTACTAAAATAAATTATTGCTTCCCACAGCGGCGCACACAAAGAAAGTTGGGGTCCACGGGTCCAGCCCACCCCAAAGACCTTGATTTTTTTTTCGATTGATGATAATCATATGTATATAGTACGTAAAATTTAATTAAATGTTTGCTATTAACAATTTATTTTACTTATTAATGCTTATTATTAATTAAACAAATTACTTTTTATTGTTTTTGATGCCGAAATTGGCGAAATCAAAAGAATATGTTAGGCGCCGTGTTGAGGTGAATGGTGAACTTTCGAACAAGAATGGTGGACTTTCGATCCTAGACCCCACCCTTGAAAAATTTTTGTGTGCGCCACTGACTTTTCATGTACGATTCAACTAAAGAAAATATATGTTTATGTATATAAGAAAATGTGTTGTTGTTGCTTATGACACCTGATCGACAGTAACATCAGATCGAGACCCACGAAATTCATCGTGCCTAGTTTTTACGCCTATTGTTAGCCGTAGCTTTAAGCACCACGCAGGTGACAGTACGATTTGACTCGATTCCGTCCAAATTTTGAGAGAGAACACCCCCTCTTTCCCCCCTTTAGAAACTACACGAGAGGACTTGCGGCTCGATGAATATTTAAGAGATTGATTACGAAATTTTAAAAATGAGAATGTTAAAGACGTCAAATTAATAGGGGTTCATTTG
The DNA here is from genome assembly GCA_019973955.1 of Trichonephila inaurata madagascariensis. NCBI lineage: Eukaryota > Metazoa > Arthropoda > Arachnida > Araneae > Nephilidae > Trichonephila > Trichonephila inaurata. The sequence goes on from BMAV01022970.1 coordinate 290,963, forward strand.
ATTCTAATTCTGCCATATATGTCTTCTTTTTATTATAAACTTAAGTACTGTGTGTGTATTTTATGCCATTAAAGTAATGCGAAAAAAATCTTTAGTTCCAAGTCCGAAAACAGTTAAACCCCTTGACATACAGACAAAAAGGAATTTGATGTACACTTCCCCTTTTCTCATGAGTGCGGATTTCCGGTGTCATTGAGACGAACCTCGAACATTCAAACAAAAAAGAATCAATGCAGATTCTTCGCGAACCCTGAAGGAAGCTCTTGACGTTTCGGAGACGTCCTCTGCAAAGGCACATGAAATGAATGAAGCCTCTCAAAAGTCATCATGTATCAAGGGGTCAATCAACAAAAATGCACACATAGCTATCGAAAATATGTTCCTATGTTTTATTTCTCTTTCCTTTCATTAAGTGAATCACTGTTTGGGACGAAAATCATTAGAGCAGTTTAAAAAATGTTAAAAAAAACAAACAAAACAATATTGTATAGTTTGCTATTAAGCGTCTCCCACCCGTTCCCTCATCCCGGTTCAAAATTACGAGGTTCGTCGCCAGCAATTCTCGTGTTGCTTTGACGTTAATAAATAATTAATGAAGCTAAACGATTGTGAAACTATAAGTATAGATCTGAACTTTTTAGCAAAAGATTACATATCACACATCCGGGGTATTATCTACGAATCCTCTCCAATCTTTTCAACGGTTATATTGAAATAAAACTAAACTCAGTGACGCAACAGCCCATGAGGGCCAAAGCCTACTGTGCCCATCTCAGTTTTCGAGATCTCGGGCACTGAGGTGCATGAGCAGATGTTCCAGTCGAGTGGTCAGTATGACGCGAAATCTCCAGTGTTTAATTCTCAAGCAAGCTCGGTACTCATTTATCGATCCACTGAAGAGATGAATAGCTGAGTCGACCTGCCGAGCCCGGTATTTGATCCCCGGACCTGTTTCGTGGAAACGTGACACGCTACCACTCAGCCACTGGGCTTCTATGTTTAAATAGTGATAGCGAATTTGCGAACAATCACGGCATCTTCACATATCAAATAGTGTTATAAACAAACCCCAGAATTTTTTTAGTTAAGGGAAAATACGCGTGATAATTCGCTACATAACATTTATAAATTTTAGATACAGTATATAGATGTGTAACATCTGAACGAAATTACGTAAAATTAAGCATTGACTACAAACAGTGGAGCACACAAGGGGAGGGGGGGGTCCTCGTGTCCGGATGCCCCCCCCCCAAGCCCTTGATTTTTTTCCAGTTGATTATATTCCTATGAATATAGCACGTAAAATTTAATTAAGTATTTGTTATTAAGAATTAATTGTATTAATTAATGCTAATTATTTATTCAATAATTAATTATTTACTGTTTTTTGTTCCCGAAAATCGACCATAAGAATATGTTGGGTGGCGTATTGGAGCATGATACGAGAATGGTGGACTTCCGACCCCGGACCCCTTGAAAAATTCCTCTGTGTGTGAGCCATTGACTACAAATATAGAATTATATAAAACAAAAGACTTTATTTTAACTTCCATTTCTTCGGAGAACAAATATTATATATATTCTCCTTTATAACTCTAAATCAATGTATTTTCATCTATTACATTCTAATAATAAACATTCAAAGAAACACACTGCATATGTATATATATATATACAGTGGCGCACACAAGGGGGGTCCTGGGGG
>BMAV01022970.1:292767-310668 GCA_019973955.1 Trichonephila inaurata madagascariensis
TTTTTTTCCGATTGATTATAATTCTAAGTATATAGTGCGTAAAATTTAATTAAGTATTTGTTATTAATGATTAATTTTATTAATTAATGCTAATTATTTATTCAATAATTAGTTTTTTACTCTGTTTTGTTCCCGAAAATCGACAAAATCAAAAGGAGCATGATACAAGAATGGTGAACTTTCGACCCCGGACCCCTCCCTTGAAAAATTCCTGTGTGCACTACTGTATATATATATAGAGAGAGAGAGAGAGAAGACAGACAGAATATATCTTAATTTAAAAATTCCCTGAAAATAAAAGGATATGCGCATAATAACATTACGAATGTATATGTTGGGGCTGTATTTGTGGTTGAAAATAAGTTCCCCGGTTTTGCTCAGCCTTAAACCGCGTGTTACACAACTTTTGCTCGTGTGTACGAAGACAAGGGGGGGGGGGGTTGGCGCAAAATACCTTTTTCCAATAAAAAAAAAAAAGGTGAAAGGTACTCCTAAACTACATCAATACTTGGAACCACATCTAATCCGAGCAGACTGCATCACATCCCAACAAAACCCAAGTTGTACTCAACCTCCTTCTACGTGAAGAAGTACGCATTACGACCCTCTGCCACTAAAACCACCCCATCGCTACATAAAATAAAAACGAAGCAGAAATATAATTTGCGACAGGTTTTGTTATATCCATTTAATCAGTGTTTCTGGGCGTACAGTGGATAGGAAAGGACCGCATAAAGACGAGCCTTCGCCAACATACTGAAAATCATCCGGGGTTTTAATGCCCTTTCGCATTAAAGTAGAGCCCGAAAGCAATAAACAATAACTGGGAGCCTATAAAACGTGGTGGAGCACTTACGGTTCCTCGTCAAAATCTTATCGCTAAGCCACATCGGAATTAGGTGGAATAAACAGTGCACGAAATTGGTCATTCAATAAGTTTTATTGGCCTCCCCCTGGGTTGGCGGATATGAGCTGGTTGGCAAGCTGTTGGCGATAAATCGCGTCGCCGCGCGATAATGGGGTGGTTAAAGTTCGGATTAAGTTACGCGAGGGTAGAGATAGTGTAGTTAATTAGGGGGGTGTAGTCAACGGATTGATTTTCCGGTTTGACGATGTCTATCCATGTTGTAGAAGGTGCGACAGTTGTTGGAATGTTTTAAAACAAAATGGTGTTATGTTAATAGGAGTAACTCTAATGGATTGGAGTCGATATGATCTTTAGGAAAGAGATTCAAGAGGCAAAAGAGAAACAATGATTTTTTTTTTATGGCAAATACGTTAAAATCTCCGACGCTAATTAATAAAAAACAAACAAACAAACAAACAAAACTGGTATCCATGTACAGCATTCTTATTCTTATGTCCTTCTAAGTAATACCATTTGGGCTGACACCAGTTCCGATTCAAGCTCCTTTCGGGCGCTGAGAGCAAGAGATGTACAGGCCCCTTGGCACTGGAGGATCCAAAATAATAACAAAATCTGGTTAAGTCCAGCTTACCCGGGCCCCTGGGCGCCCGCCTACAGCACCTAATGGTTAAACCTGCACTGGCTGACATACTCTTTACCCAGGGACGTCTTAACGACTTCTTGAGGCCCTGGGCCCCTACTCAAAAGTAGGCCCTGGGTCCCTATACAAACGTTGGTCCCACCTATAACCTTTAAATGCAGAGAGTACATAGCATACGCTGTCAAATATTGGTACAAACAATAATCCGAAACAATAAATGCGCAAGACTTACATTCGCACAAACCGGCACAACCGATTGCACCCTTTGCCTGAATGAGTGCTGATGGTGTATGGTGGTAGGATTAGGCCTTAGATAGACAACGGTCACCACATGCAGCCAATTGACATACTCGTAATACGCCCCCCTCCCTCTCCAACATATTCTTTTGATTTTGTTGATTTTAGGAACAACAAAATAATTAACTATTGAATTTATAATTGGCATTTTTTATTTAATAAAATTAATTTATTTCCAACAATACATAATTAAAATTTAAGTTCTCTACACATAGGATTATAATCAATTGGAAAAAAACAAGGGCTATGGGGAGGGGGGTTCCGGATTCGAGGACCTCCCACCCTTTTGTGGGCGCTACTGCAAAACACATAAAATTAAGTTTCAAATCATGAATAAAAAGTACATAACATCAATTTTTACAGCGGCGGCCAAGCATTTTTTATATAATGCATTTCAAAAATTTATTACAATCTTAAATTTTTTTATATCCTATGATATGGATCAACATATAGCTTAGAACTGACATCATCATAAATAACCAAAATCAAAGGTAATAAGAAAAAAATATATATACAGGACTTGGACGATCTAAGTTGACGCGCCTTCGGACAGAAGTCTATATTGTTGTGAATGAGGATTTTTTCTTTCGAGGATTTAAGAAAAAAAAACTCATTATTTTATGGGTAAAAAAAAAAAAAAACAAAAAAACAGTGGTTTTATATAAATTCTAAGAATAACATATGTATTTTTTCAAAATTTATCATGAGTATTATCCTTTATTTCAATTATTACTATTAAAACTATGATATATATATTGCAGTAAAGTTCATCTTTACCTAAAAAAGTATCTGAATAACTAATAATCAAATTTGGGTCAAAATATCGAATTTTTTTTTCAAATTTAGTAAAATATTAAATCTGATTCAGTACTTTTCCGAATCTGAATATTGTTTCCATCTCTTTTGGACCTAACATTATAGCCTTTTATATAGCCTTTTAATATAATTACGTTTTCTGTATTTAATAACCGGAAGAAGCGACCGGTTCACGATAAGTCAGCTGAAACTTTTTAAAATTTTTGTTTAGATTTGCAATTATATTAGATAATGAAGTATAAATATTATAGAAAATATTCTGAATCAAAATCGAGGGAAATTTTTATATATATAAGCAAAAGGATGATAAAGAGAATGAATTGCACCCAGAATTGTAGATGTATTAGCTATTATTATTATTATTATTGATATTTATGATTTGCAACACATTTTTAGTTAACTTTTGCTTCGTCATTTATTCCACTTGAATATCTTTTGAAATACTTAAGCTATGGAAATGAGAACATTTCATATTCTACACAAAGGTTTAATAGAGCCAAAAAAGTTTATAAAATGAAAACATCTTGATATTTAAAGACGAGTTGTTTCCGAACACATTGAAAATGACCAAACTTGGTCATAACAGATATTTTCTGTTTTTTTATTTTATTGAACAGAGCTATCTACTAGCTTTACAAAATATACTTTGTTTTGTTTCTGCACTACCTAGAGATCAAGTTACAATCAATTTTATAAAATTAGAAAAAGCGGAAGTTGGTCTTTGATTTACCAGAAGTGGACATTTAAATTATATGAAATCTATCACGGCAAGTCTGATAACTCAAAATGTTATGCATGTACTTCTATAAAACTTTCTGAATTTGATATTTATATAATATTTTCTAGAGAATGTACTAAAATATTTTTTTTTGTATGAATATTGTTTGAGATGGCTTTTTATTTAAATAATGGTATCATAAAGAATGTCACATTTCTTATAATGTTTACTCAATCAGCTCTAAAATTTTCAAATATTTTAATAAAACACTAAAACTTTAGTACAATTTCTAGATAAATGCATCTAATTTGTTTTAGTAATACTTTTAGTAGTATAAGTTTATTACTTTTTTCTCTATTTGCTTTGAAGTTTTTCAAAAATATTGCTAAATCTTCACTTATAATTGCGATTTTTGTAAAATTTAGATAACTTTTTTTAAAAAAATATTGTGTTAGTTGAATATTTATATTTATTGGTATTGAATCCTAAAAAAGCATTTATAATGTTTAAATATGCTATTTTTTTTAAAAAAAGTACTCCAAACGTGTTTGGATACATTAAATATATGATAATTTTTAAAAATATCTTATAAGTTTTTAAACATAATATATATATTGCATAAAAATCATATTTTAAAAACAAAAAAATAAACAATCCTCTGAAGATATTCAAATACTTTAAAAATGATAATAAGAATTTTTTTTTTTTTTTGATTAAAGTGAGAAGTTCCATTACACAAGAGACATTACAAGAAAAATAACAAGAAACATTACACATAATGAATTCAATAACTGAAAACGAATTCATCCATCATCTCATTTACATCCCAATTAACTTCAACCGAAGAAGTTATTAATCTAATTAAAGAGGATAAAAAAAAGTAAATAAATAGTTCTTAAATTATTATTTAAACGGCAAACATCAATATAATCAACCCAACGCCACATGAAAGGAGACTTTCCTACAACAAAATAAAACATAATCCCCCTTAAGACTCTCTCTCTCCCCCCTAAAAAAACCCCTCCTAAATACTAACTCAAACTGACACCCCTTTGTGTATATCCATCCACTTCTTTTTTAATGAGCCTTTCCAAAGCGATTGCGCATAAAATACTCATAAAGCAACGTCATGCTTACAAATTAAAAGAACAAAAATGAGCTTCAGTAATTTACTAAAAATGTTTTGCAACAATCTATTTTGTTCCTGCCCATTAAGTTGACATTTTTACGTCGCGTTTCCCTCACGAGGATATACATTACCCGCGCATAAACGTCCAGTCACTTTTTTTTCTTCTTTTTTTCCCATCCGAGCTCATTATTTATTCATGGGTTAAACATTGTACAGTCTCTTGTCGCGGGAAAAATCTTTTTTCGTAAAAAGACGCGCGTCGTTTTGATAAAGAATTCTTAACGTGCAGTCTTTCTTTTTAAGAAAGATTATTTTTGAGGACGTATTAACTTGCTGCTTGGGGAAAAAAATGAAACATTGCTAAAAAACATCCATAAATATACAGGAAAAAAGCGACTCTCACTCACGATATATCCAGAAATATAAGACCTACAAACTTGAAATTTCGCAGGCATGTTCCTTTCATAGAGTAGCAGTGCCGGTTTATCCATTGGGCTCTTGAAGGAGGGCGCCTAGGGGCCCGAATAAGCTGGACTTAACCTGATTTTCTGGTTATATATTTCGATCCGCCGCTGCCAAGGGGACTTGTAGATCTTCTGCGCCGAGGACCCGAAATGAGCTTAAATCGGCAATGTGGAGTAGAGATCCGCTAAGAATATGTTATGCGAAAATTGACCCCCAAGAGGGTTGTGAGGGGTAAAAAGGTGTTATAAACAAAAAAATTCTGTTTTGAACTGATATATCTCTCCCCATACTTACAATATAGTAAGCATGTTTCTTTTGTTGAGTAGAGATCCTCTGAGAACGGATTTCACGGAAATTAGCTCCTACAGGGCGTGGGGTCAAGAGCGTTATAGATAAATACATATTAATGTTTTTTATTCATAAAATATTAAACCACAGGTATTATAAACTACTAGACCCACACACTTGAAATTTGGTAAGCATGTTTCATCTGTTGAATGGAGATCCGCTAAGAACGGGTCTTACGGAAATCGACTCAAGGGGGTTATAGGGCATATTGATCTTAAAAAATTATGTTTTTGAACTATTAGACTTGGATGAAATCTGGCAAGAATGTTTCTTTTGTTGATCAGAGATCCGCTAAAAATGGGCTGAGGAAATGCGCTTCAGGGGAGGACTTACGGAACAGTAAAAGATAATTCTACTTCAATCTTAGAATTTCAAGAGATGAGGGTTATAAGAAGGTCTTTCAATACAATTGACTTAGATATCAATTTAAAAACAGTACATATTTAATCAACATCATGAAATGCACAGCAAAGCGTGTGGGTAACAGCTAGAACACATATTGGAAAACAAGTCCTTTTTCTCGATTTTCGATCAACCCCACTTACCGCCATAGAAAAAATAAGGTCCGAGACGTATAGCTTGCTTTTTGTAAATATTGCACTTTAACATACAATAGTATAATAGTATCGGATCTTATCGAATCGAAATAAGATACTTTTGGTGATGTATGATGATGGGTTGGAGAAAGACATTAAATTTCTATATTGCGTGTTCAGAATCTTTTTGCTTTTGGTTAAAACGATGTTCCACAAATCATAATAGAGCAAATGGATTTTAATGTTGCTTGTTACTAGATAAAACACATGAGACACATTGTAACACAATGTTCTGTAAAAATGTAAGCAATATGGAATGATAATAAGAGTTGCAAAATGACAACAGAGCAATTAACTATTAAATTAGTTCTCTTCACTTCATGTAGCCACATGTAGTACCTTACTCGCTAAATATTCATCATGTGACCGCTATAGTCGACATGTCATGGTCACGGGTTCGAAACCTAGTACCACTGAAGACACGCCGCCGCATAGTGAAGTCGATGCAAGTTAAATCTGTCGAGGCTCAAATTCTAACCGTTGGCGTGTGGAAATTTGGAGAGAAGCTTTCAACTCGGGTGTTATTCGCAACAGTTGACTGTAGTTAAAAGAGGTCTGACACCAAAAAAATCCCGTGCAGTTTCACAGTGTGAAGCAAATTAAAAGCAATCAATTAACTACCCTTTTTTGCATGAAGATCTGGAGTTCTAGTTCGATTTCAAGTGAGAAATTTCTAATTTATTTGCTTTATGCTCTTAATTGAGAGGACGAAAGTCTAACTTAATTCCACAAAATTTTCTGTCACAAAATTTTCTGTTTATTAATGTCGCATTTCGACTTAATCACGTGACGAGGAAGACACCTGGGCTGACATCCCACAACTTCAAATGACCACACTACTCCAATGACAAATTCATAAAGCTAAAGTGAAATTTATTCGTCCTCCTCAAGTGAGGAAGCTATTGTTTATAAACGTCCCATGAGGGCTATTGGCGACGGACCTCGTAATTTTGAACTGCGGTCAAGTGCCCAGCAACCCACTGTCCTAACTTCCCCACCACTTTTGAGCCATGAGAAATTTAAAGTGGATCAGACCCTCTACACGGTGGGTCTTCACTGGCATCAGGACTTGAAATAGCGACTCGATAACACCGGCCCACGAATTCGTGACCATGACCACTGGGCTACCCCGATCTCTCGCTCTCGTTAAAATTTGCAGTGTAAGTCGATGTTATAATTTAAAATTATAAAGTTGCTCGTGAAATTCAAATGGTACGGCAATTAAACAAAACCAAATTACCCATAAAAAGTTTATAATTATTTTATATATCACTACGTTGCCCGTAAATTTTTATGTTTTAATTATTCATTAAACGAGATATTGGAATTTGTAAAAGAAAATAATTTGGTAAAAGTAAATATTCTTGAAATATTGAGTCTATTTATATTCATTTAAATTCTTATACATTTAAATTTAACAATCATTTTAACTTTTGAATTACACTTGATACTATGTATTTTACGCACTTAGTACTAAAATTTAAAATATATAAATGATAAAAAGCAAACAAAATAAATTTCAAAATTTACTGATAATTACATGTAACAAATTCTGACTTTTTTCATCTTGTTAAACTATAATTACTTGCTTCATCACTTGTGTTTGTCTCACTTCTATTATACTAATTAATGTTTTCATTTAACTTTAGGATTTAAAATAAAGGCTACATTTTTTCCCTTTTAGTTATACTCACTAACTTCGAAAAAATAATGTTCTAAGATTTTTAACTATATATTAGTTAAATTAGTTAATTTTAAAGTAATTCAAATAAAAAAAATACTGGAATACACACATGCAGAAAATAACTTTCTGAAAATTGATATATTTTGAAGCTTATATAATTAAATACTTGCAAACAGAGTTAGTTAATGATTTATACATTAATACTATTATTTATTATTAAAGTCTTGCAGGATGATTTTTTCTTCATGAATTAATTTTCATGGTTAATATTCTTCACAGACTTAAATGTGGAATTAAAGTACTTCTTAAATTGATAGTATGTATTTTTTAAACTAACCAATTTATTCATTTTTATAAACAAGTTTTTCGTCCTTTATTGCTTATGTATCACTTTTTATTTATTTTTTCTCATAAAATATTTGACGTAATTTATTTTATATAATTAAAATGTTTAATTTATAATTGCATGATAATCTATAGTGTTAATTTTCTTTACTTAATAAATTTTATCGCACTTAATTCATCGTATTTAATCTTAAATTAAAACACGAATCAGTGTTCTTTTAAATTAAACTCGTTTTCTAATTTATAAGCAAAGCATTATGCTTGCAATTTTATAATAGATTACAATAACAAAGTTTAATCATAACATTATTATTATTAATCATTTATTTTAAAAAATCACACTGTTTTAGTTCATTTGAATACTTTTTCGTTACCTAAAATGGGCAAAACGAATATTTTTTTTTTTATTGTTATAATCTATATTCCCGTTATAATTTGTTTTCAGATTCATCATATTTTTCATATGATACCATTATTTAAAACCTAATTGTTATTCAAAAAAAAAATATTAAAAGGACTTTCGAATAGGTGTATAAAGTCTTCTGATAAAAACCTTTCTGAAAATATACGAGTTTACTTTCTCTCTACTAACAAAAAACTGATTTTAACAATTTTTACTGGCTATATCGAATGTATTACAACGTACTCTATAGCTACACTAGGGATACAGGAGACGATTTTCTAACTTTAAGCCGCTATCAAGCGACAAGGCCGACACTTGAGCTAATACACCCATTCTCTAAATCCCCACACCACGCCAACACGAGGACTTCGCGTGTCTTGAAACGTTTAACGACCATAATTTCTCTACACAGGTGTGTTTTCAATTGTCTGCACTGGTTCATAAACAGTTAACGAAAAATTACAATGGTATTTTATAGTAACTTTTTAAAAAATTAATTTTGAATATAAAATAAGTTTAAAACTGAGTTTGTCTTACCTCACTACCAGAGAAAATATAATCCCTTGGCGCAACATGAAACATTTGTCGAACTTAAAAAGATTTAGCGTCAAACTTCGTACGAGGAAAATAAATTTAAATTTAAAAATCGTAAAATGGCGAACTTCTGACTTTTGGATGTTTTATGATAAATCCTGAGAAATTTGATGCATTAAAAAAAGTCAACGTTGCTTATTCCAGACAATCGTCTTTCGCAATTCTAGAAAAACGTAAACAGTCTTAAAAATAAACGCTGAATATGTATTGTTAATTCATAACTATTTCTATTTCCTTTTTTTTAAGAGTATGATTTTATTTTGCATATTTTGCTGCGTTAAGAAATAACGATTCCAACTTTAAAAGGCAAATATATATAAACATCAGAGCTTGAAATATATGAACTGATAACACTGCTTTTATGGATTTAACAGAATTTTGCGATTTTTATTATTATTATTATTATTTTTTTACAGCAGAATCTGAATACAAGAAAAATATAATATTATACGCGTGATTGTTGTTTTCAATACAATGCACAATAAGTCTTTTGTTTTAGTTTTTTTTTTCTCTTTTTGATAATTGCGAAAAATATAAAATCTTCTCCCCGCTTTAGATCATTAAAAAACGTTCATTCAAACCACTTTTTTTTAGAAAAAAAAAAGAGCTGTTTTGCACTTTTTATTTTTGGCCGTTTTATACATTCATCGTGAAAACGTACTATTGTTAGAAGCGTATATATCTTTCTTTTTTTTCACATTTTATTGTAAAAGCAGTTGTTTATTCCAAATATTCAGAACAAAATGTGAAAGCTCCTTTTTTTAAATGTACATATAAAGGATTTGGAGAAGTGATTTATGAATTATTTACGTTTAATACATCAAAGCATACATCTTTTCCGCGGTCATTCAAACAAGCATAGCCTCAAAAGACTTCCCACAATTTATTCAAGATTTCATTTTCATGTTGTTCGTTTTAAATTGGTTTTTTTCCGAACGTGTTCGTACTACTCTCAAGCAGGGCCGGCTCTAGCACTTTTACCACCCAGGACAAAAATGGAAAATGCCGCCCCTCTCTCCAATGCCACCGACCTCAAAATAATTCGAAATTAAGGACATAGTTACTTGCTACTATTTCAAACGAGTGAAAAATGAAAGAGAAGGATTCGTCTATTTAAGAAGCCCAATTTCTTCGAAAAATAGTCTACTAATGGTGGGGATTATAAAGCATTTTTTTCAACTTTTAGTAACTACATTCAAGACTAAAATAAAACATCTCCTGTGACTCTCTTTCTACCATAACATCTTATTACCCTTGCCCCCTTTTGGATAGCTGAAACTGGACATCTTAAGGGTGAAAAGAATGTCCGCTTTGACCTGACTCAGGGATGGGGAGAAAGTTACTAGTGAAAGATGTGTAAACATGAAATTTCATGATTTAACATATACTCCCGCCTCGAACACTTCAAGTTTGAACATAAAAAGGAAAACTGTAATTAAATATACAGAATACAAAATAAAATAACAACATACGTTAAATGAAATGCAAATTCACACCCAAAATTATTTAAGAAAATAAATCAAATTTTTTGTAACAAAAAAATGTTTTTCAAATTTAATCTAAATGCCGCCCTTAAAATTTGTCACCCCGGGCAGGGGTACGGTTTGTCCAGCCCTAAAGCCGCCCCTGTCTCAAGAGTAGCAAGTCGCTAAGTTCTAAGCAACTGTTTCAAAAACTTCCAAAATGTATTAACTCAATTCAGTTCTGGAGGAAATACATTTTAAATTCAAGGAATATGAAATAATAATTTGAGAATATGTTATAAATGGTGATAAATTTTTTTCCCAATCGGCTGTATATAGGCAACCGAGCCTATATATGAGAAAAGGAGCAGGAGAAATGAAAGTCGCACACACAGAGAATCAAAGGATATGCATCATGTAATTCGGAATTTATTAAAAAAGTAATTTATGATAGTAAAATCCAACGTACTTGTTTGATAAAATATAAATCTATTTTAATTTAAAGGACGTTTCTATTATCAAAAAGGATTTATTTTAAAACAAGAACAGTTAACAGGCGAATACATTGTAGATTTATATATATATATATATATATAAATTTCCCCTTAAATAAATTTCAAAATGAAAAAAGTTTAAAAACCTGATATTTAATTTTTTTAAAAAAGAGTCGGCGGGCCGCAACTTATGTACTGGCGGGCCACATGCAGCCCGCGTGTTGGACACCCCTGATCTAGATTATTAAAACATTTTGTTATTTTTTTAAAGATGTTGATGAATCTGTTTTGGAAATAGCTACTTCTTTTTATTTTGTCTTACAATGGAAAAGTGTGTAACTTTTTGAAAACATGCACACACTGTACACAGAGAGAGGTTGTTGCAGACAACTCATTTTATTTAGAACATCCCCCCTTTTTTGCGTCTGTTTTCTTGATGACTTCTTTTAAGTAGATAAGGACACCGAATGGAATCATCACTACTGCAAACGTTTCCACTCTTCAAAAACGACAGGTCATGCTTCTTCATGGGATTGGATAAATTTACTTTTTATTTCTTGCCGTGCATTTGTGAAGCCAAGTTGTTAAAATATACAGACTCGTTATTTTTGGATGAACATATTTATCGAAAGATGGAAACTGTTGATCAAACAAAAGAAGCAGGAATCGTATTTATCTAGTGAATAGTAATAAATGGTAATGGAGTATAGTAACGAGACAAATTTTTATTCTCTAATAAACTGATAAATATTAAACATTCAGTAAAACAAGTTTTCTCTCGTTTTCCCTGAAATTGGTTGCTAATTTATTCCATTTAACTAACCGCATACAAATTTTTTCAAAAGCGAAATGGTATAATTTGCAATATATATTGTCATATTACAAATAATAATAATAATACTGTTTTCTGAAACAAATATTCTACACTATGAGTTTTTCTACCTGAACTAAGATTTTTGAATTTTCTTTTTAAAATTTATTCGTTGTTATCCGTTAGTAGATGAAATTGTGAAAATACCAGTATAACCAAGTGAGTGTTCCTTAACGTCGCACTATAAAACAACACGTAGGCTACTGGCGGAATGCCCAAGGGAACCGAGCTCACCCGAAAGAGGTTTAGAGCTACAAAACGATCCCCAGGGTAACTACCCCCCCCCCCGGTTCAACCTTTATTGAGCAAAATCATAGTATACACACATTTTATACAGTAACACATTAAATTTACATGTTACAAATTAAAGGTAAATGAAACGGAATACATATGTTATTGCAAGGTACATACATACAAAGTTGAAAATAATAATAAAGAACATAAAGGTTAAGAGAGGAAAAGTAATATATATTATTCCAGCATTCTTGCAAATTCATCAAAAGTAATATAAATATAAAATATAAATGCACCGTACAAAAATGAAAAAAAAGGCAGGAAACATTTGGGAAAGGAGTAAAAAAAAATATAAAATAAATAAATAAATAAACAAAAGAAAGAAAAGAAGAGGGGGGAAAAAACCGCCTGTGACCACATACGAGTGCTGATCCAATTCCAACAAAGGAATTTGATTCCGAATTGTAGAGGCAATTTTAATACATGATTTTAATTTAGAGTGATAGATTGGAACTAGGCCTTTTTAGCACTTTGAGATGAAGAGACCGAATGGAAATAAATCCTTAGGGGACATGCGAATACATAATTGTCAGCGTCCCCAACAGATGCGACTGACATCATAATTTTGATCCACGGTCAAATGACGGGAGCGACACCTGAGCTGGCATCCCTCTCTCCACACACACACTACGCTAATGGAAGAACTGAGCCCCAAACGATTTAACGTGGACTGGCTCTCTACACGGCGGGACTACAGTGGTACTAGGGCTCAAACTCGTGATATGCCAGCCAGGAACTCATGACCATGCCCTAGGTGATCGCGGCAACGATATAATTTGATAGATCAAACTATGAGAATACCCGTATGACCAAATTAAATCTTAATATGTACATGAAATATACATATTAGATTTTCCTTATTATCTCACCGAAAATTCGCAGTACAAATTTGAATGAATTCGTAATATCTGATGCACAATAAAGCTTATTTTTATGATGAACTATCCATGTTCACTAATACCTGTACTTCGACAGTACGACAGTTCGAGCCTTGTGCTCGCCGTGTAGAGGAGGCCGCTGCACTTTTAATGTGCCATGGCTCAAAGCCCACCCGTTGGTGTGGTAGTTTGGAGAGGGGTGACAGCTCATGTATCATTCTCGTCACGAAAATGGTTTAAAATTACGAGGTCCGTTGCCAATTGCCTTCGTATAGCTATGTTTGACGTTAATCAACACTCATTACATGATATTGATTCCTTTTACTCATTGAGTATTCATCAAAACGGATTTTTGATATAAAATACGTGCTGCCATCTACTGAGAGTTATTATAACTACAATATTAAATACCACGATACAAGCATTCAGACGCCAGCACTTCTACCAAAACATTCTCCTTGGAGAATACTTAAACAAAGCGATACATAAAAAAAAAAAAAAAAAATGTCAGAGAACACAAAAATCTATTCTCGGCCAATCACCGGACGTTCATCAAACGATTGTTCCAGCTAATGGGCCATTTCGCTGCCCATATAAATAGTGTTAAAAAGGAAGAAGGGGTTGCAGGAAAAAATGGACAGCGTAAACTTTATTGCTCATAATCCAGGTCGGAAAGGTAAATTAAAAGAAATGCGTGGTAAAAACTTCCTGCCGGGGGTTTTTACGAGAGGAATGGAGTGTTGGCTTCGTATAATAGACTCTTGTGACTCCATGCTTTACGACCGCTGTAAAAAAGACCCTAAAAGCTAGACTTGCGTAAGAAAGTCGCTTGCAAGTGCGGGGGGAATGAAATTTCCCACTTTAGGACTGAAGTGGATGAGTGTTGTTAAGTAAGTGATTGTGCTGCAGGAAAAAAAAGATAAAGTTATGAATGGTGTAAAAGCGATTTCACAATGTTGATATGGAAGCTGTTAAAATTGGGAAGCGCTATTAGACTTCATTGTTGGGGTATTAAAATAATAAGTTGATTGGGCCCTAAAATAATTTGAAAAGGGATACAACAGAAGCCTTATTTATACCACATTAATATTTAATGTTATGGCAGTGTTTCCACATTATCAATATAAATCTTTATTAGTATTGAATAAAGCTTTTCAGTTCGTTATTATAATGCGTTCAATTCGCTTTTGGTATATTAGATTCCCCTCCCATAGCACGATATATTCGTTCCATGTTGTATGAATCCAAGTCGCACGGATTATTTTGATCATGCAAGTACATAAGCCATTTACATCTCAAAGCGACTAGCTCTTACTCGTTATACTTAAAATATAACTTTCTTTAATAGACTGGCATAAGAGATTACATGATAATTGTTACGGCATTGAATAATACGTTTTTTTCACAAGGAATGTATAAAAATTTATCAACGTACATACATGTTTATTATGTTATATTTTTACATTTATTTGACCCCTTAACTGCCACCGGCGTATATATCCATCTCGCTCAAATAGCGCACTGAGTGCCAGAACGTATATATACGTCTTTTTGAAACACGATTATTTTCATTGCGCTGCTATCAGTAAAACTATTCCGATGGATTTGGAACCCAGACGTTGACAGTGTTAACGAAGGATTTACTTACTTCAGAGAAAAATTTGCTTATTTGGCCCGTTTCTTTAACCCCCCCCCCATACACCGCATACGTGCGGCTGTGTGAAAAACGGTGGTACTGGGGAGCGAATAACGTAACTTTTAATCAGCAATTAACACACTCTATTTTAAACACAGCTTAATTTCTAGTACGTATGTACCAGATATAACAGATATGTACTTCTAGATGAAATCGGGTTTAATTTCGCAAAGATTTATTTTCCTCTTTAAAACTCTTTCTATTCAAAATTTTTTGAATATAATGAACTGTACGACACATACAAGTTTTTACAGACACTTTTAATGTGCTTGACAATAAGAAACAACGTAGGACGATCTTTAAAAACAGGATTTCCTCGAAATTTGAGAAGCACAATGACGCTTAGTGATCCCTTAGTATATATTTGGAGCTAAAACGTAACAAAATCGCAACATCTGTCTCATTCTTTTATCGTGCTATACAAGTCCGTCTTATATGAACCAGTGTTATATTGGAGGTATAAACAGTATTTTACAAAGATAAATACAAAAGATTAAAGCATTTTACTCCAATTCTGATTGGGGGAAAACACTAAGTAACATTAGCTTGATATTTATTCACATTAAAAAAGATACTTAATGCCATTCAAATATTTTATAAGATTAATTTTAAAAGCAGCTAAGTTGATTGATTATTTATAAACATTGCACTACCAAACAACACGTGAGATCACGGGAATAAAACTCGTAATTTTGAAACATAGTTAAGATACGAAGACGACACTTGAGCATTTCCAAACTTCTACACCAGTTTGGAGACTTTGAACCTCGACAGACCTGAAGTACATCAGCCTCCATATATGGTGGGTCTTCAGTGGTACCACGACACTTGTCAGCGATACGACAGATACGAAGACGTCCACGAGTTTGCGACCATAGCATTCGGTTACCGCTGTCATTACGTAAAGTAGGATATTTGATGATAAATACGAAATAAATCAAGAAGAAGAAAGTGAATTTAAATTACTAAAAACAAGTAGAAAACATTACTATTTTCTTTGTGCGTAATCTTTTAGGGATTTTAGAATTTCTGCATAAAAATTTTACCCATAAACTAAAGCGCCTTAATTGATAAATATTTGGTTGTCAAGTATGAAATGGAGCAAAGTTCGTGTTATTTGCTTCCATTACACACAACACAGCGTTTCTCAAACTGTGGGGCGCGCCCCTTAGGGGGGCGTGAGAACTCTACAAAGGGGGCGCGAGCATATTAAATGTTCAAAAACAAAAGGTTATTTTAAAAAAATTATGAATTCATTGAAAGTAAACAAACAAAATGCATTCTGACATAAAAACACACACTTTACACTGATATAATACACTTATAAATGTATCAGTACTGCACAATGTATCTTACAATTAATTTTAAAATAACAATACTAAGTTAAGAACAAGTTTAATAATTACCAGTGACCCCACGGGCTTGTCATATAAAAAATTATATGCAAAATTTAGCACTTATCTTGATAGTTTGTACTGTTTATAATTAATACTTTAACTGTCAATTAAAAGTTACGCGATTCGCTCCTCAAATCCACCGTTTTCCACGTAAGCGTGCGAATGCGAAGAATTGGGAAGGGGGAGGGGGAGAAAAGGAATAAATAAGTAAATCCATCGCAAACACTGTCAATGTCCTTTTATTGCATTCCAAAGTCATTTTAATTGCGTTCGGAATAATTTTACGGATAGCAGTGCGCAGAAGATAGTCATTTCCGCAAGATGTATATGTACGTCGAGGGCAATTAATGCTTTGGTTGAGTGAGACGTTTATATACATTGGTAGCACTTAAGAGATTAAAGTTCTATTGTAGCTTTAGCATCCAAGCAGTAGCGCACACAGAAATTTTTCAAGGGAGGAGTCCGGGGTCGAAAGTTCACCATTCTTGTATCATGCTCCTTTCGGTTTTGTTGATTTTCGGGAACAAAAACAGTAAAAAACTAATTATTGAATAAAGAATTAGCATTAATTAATAAAATTAATCATTAATAACAAATACTTAATTAAATTTTACTTACTATATACTTAGAATTATAATCAATCTGAAAAAAAATCAAGGGTTTTGGGGAGGGGGTCCGGACCCCCAGGCCCTCCCCCCTTGTGGGCGCCACTGCATCCAAGTTACAGTATTATTGAATTCCATACATTGTTATTTTGTGGAAGGGGGGAGGGGGCGCGAGGAAAATTATGATTGAATATTGGGTCGCAAATATTGAAACTTTAAGAAGCCCTGACATAACCTCATTTAGACGCCGTATCTTTTCTTCTTTTTAACGCATATTTCAGTTTGAAGAAAAAATTAACAGATCTTGAAATCTTAATTTTTATTGGAAAAAAATCGAATTCAATTATGTGCATTTTTTGCTCCATTTCATACTTGACAACCTAATACAATGTAATTGTATTTGTGATGGTTGCGACAACTACAACTGTGTCGGATTCCAGCAGATATTTTTCAGAAACGGAATCTTCGAAGTTACATACAAGCATTTGGGGGCCTTCATAAGCCCCTCTAACGTGTCTACATATCTGAAGAAGCAACCATTATCGCTGGGACAGTGTGAACTGTGGTGGTCGTATTAGAGTCCAAATCAATCTGAGACTTGATGTTATAAACTGTTTTATTTGAACTTTAAAAACACATTTTTCTCATGAGCATATATATTACTGTTTACGCACGAGAAATATTTGTATATTTTGCATCAGAAACATATACACATCTTGTGACGGGTCTATCTGCTTTCCTTTCAAAACTAATCTTCTTGGGAAATATTGGATATTTAAAAATTATTACAATATAAAGCTTCCTCCCGAAGAAGAAGATGTGACTATGCAATTTAAGACTTGTATATAAAGTTCAAACTTTCAGGTTAGATAAGAGAGAGAGGTTAGACTGCTATCGAAGAGCAGTGATTAATCAAACTTGAAGTGAAGCGTGGATATTTAGTAGCTGATTATTGTAATATTAAAGTTGACGAGTAGGAATTAAACTAGATTATGTAGCTAAGAAGTAGAAGCTATTGATTAGACGTAAGTGATCTAATTGTTTAAAGTCTTCTCATATCTCACATATCTGATCAATTGCTTTCCATATTTGATATTTGGGTGCATCTCGTTAACTCTGGTTAACTGAATTTGTGTTGTTGTTGGTACTGAGAATAAATTGAGTTACTTTGAATACGGCAAGTCTTCCTTCCGTCACTCCCACACCCTTAAACGCGTCGGGTAGATTTTTACAATATTTCTTGTAAATTGTATTTATCCGTCACACAAGTATTACCAAGATTTTAACAAAATCAATTGCA
>BMAV01022970.1:320668-369277 GCA_019973955.1 Trichonephila inaurata madagascariensis
TTTCTATTTACGAATTGCTAACCCCCACCCGATACATGCGCAAACACTCAATCTTTACTTTCCCAAATCCATCTTTCTTTTTCACGTCACCGAGGGGAAAAGGATAATAAATCCCCCCATCGGTAGGGAAAAGAGAGAGAGAGGGCAGGGAAAAAGAGAAAAGCGAGAAGATCGGTAATCAATCTGCAAATAAGGCAGCCACAAGTTCTTATGGGATTTGGAGAGCATCTCTCGAAGGGATGAAGATGCGGAAGATGAAAGGAGAGTGTTTACAGCTGTCAGTGTGGAAAGCTGTTCAGGAGGGGGGAGGGAGAGGGGTAATCCTATTACAGATTTAGATGCTATAATCAGGTAGAGCATTTAGGTGAACTTCTTTCTGGGAGAGTAATATATATAAACAAGCATATTTAAATAGTAGTAAATGATTCTGCGATTTTGTAAAGAAAACTCAGAAAATGTACCTCATAGAATTTATAGATTTTATTAGATACGTTTTTTTTTAAAAAAAAGCAGGATATTAGTAATAGCTTTAGCGTTTAATTTTAAGAGTTGTAATTTATAAATTCATTTAATTTTTTGAGATATAAAAATGCTGAATCGGCTTGCAGACTTACGAAACTTTTCGATAAAAAAACCCCTTAAAAAAAAAAAACCAATTCTCTTTTGTTTCAATTTTTTTTTTAAATTAGCTATTTGTAAATGTTCAATTTTTTTGGAAAGTAAAACACTACTCAAATTTGTATTTAGAGAGAAAAGAAAATCGTGCATAGCTCACAAAATTATTTTTACAGATTTAATTTTCTTTTCTGATTTTATAAATAAATCCCGAATAATTTATCTACGCATTTACGCGAACTTTGCTTAAAATGTTTTAAATATACCCCAAAATTTTTATTTCAAAATTTATTAGCGAAGTTAGTATGTAATACTTTGAATTTCATGACATTTTCAGATAATGTATATATAGCATATAAGTTTCATTTTTCTTCAGAAAGAGGAAAATGTGTATAAAACAGTAAGGTCAATGAAATAATCAGAAGCCTCCGATAGTGAGCACTTTAAGTGTGACATTAATAAATAAAATTAACAAATAGTTGCTTCATTTTTAATGAAATAATTATTCATATACATTTTTACATATTAATTTTTCAATTTAATATAAAGCGATTAAATACAAATAATTAACTTTTTTCTTTAATCTTTAGGTTTGAAGTGGGCCCCTGAGAATTGAGTAACAATTATATATTCCTCAAATGCGATCAAATAAGCACGTAGAAAAACTATTTTAGCCAACTTGATATTTTACCGATTGTCTTCTTGTATGTATTTTGTTAATATAATATTAGAAACACAAATACGAACAGCCAGAATTTAAAAAAAATAAAATAAAAGAGAAATCATTCAGCATTAAGAACTCTAAAAAAGTACTCATTTCTAAACCAATTTTCTCAAATATTTTCCCCAAACAATTCACATACTAAAAATTTACTTTTTTTTGTACACACGTTATTTTCTAGTGGTTTGAACAAGAGTGTCATTTCATACAAACAATATTATCATTCTAAGCTCTCGTTATATTTTGCAAAATTTATTTATGGAATAATAATACAGAAGTTTTAAGTTATTCTTTCGTTAAATAAAAGGGATTGTATAATTTAGAAATAGATTATTGGTCTGAGTATTACGAATTTGAAACCAGAATCCCTGTAGTCTAAGCTGTCGTTATGTTTAGCAAAATTTATTTACGGAATAATAAAATAGAAGTTTTTATGTTATTCTTACGTTAAACAAAAAGTATTGTAAAATTTAGAAACAGATTATTGATCTGAGTATTACGAATTTGAAACCAGAATCCCTGTAGGGTTCAGTTGTAAGATATTACTACATGTTAAATTTAAATGTCCACGAATACTTAAAGTGGTTTGGTGTGAAAGTTTGAAAGTCCTCAACATCCAATCAAACTTGAAAAACAAATAGATGCTTCATATTTCCCCTGTACAAAGCAATAGAACAATGCTAGTTAAATTTTTTTTAAAAAATCTGTGTTTGTTCTAAACTTTAAAAATATCTTAAATGGCGTAGTGTGGAAGTTTAGAGAATAATATCAGCTTGGATGTCACGGAATTAATCACGGTTAAAGAGAAACAAGATCTGTCCAAAAGGTGGCAAAAATCATTCTTCAATCCATTGACTATATTTTTAAGCATTTTTCCTTTCCAAAAATATATATTAAATAATTCTGAAATCCATTTTAACACACTTTTCACTCAAAACATTCTAAATTTAGTCCCTTTCCCACAAAATTACTTTAAGTACTGGACAAAAATATCTGATGCATTTGCCAACCGGTAAAATTCTCTTTCATCCTCTAAAATCAGATTCAAGCAAAACGATTCATCAACAGGGTAAGAATTTATAATGAATTTATTCAAAGCTAATTCATAACATAATCCGATCTGAGAAGAGCAATTATTCTTTCATAATAGAAGCAACATTTCATTTTATGGGATGGATTCATATTCGTTGAATTTCGCTCATGTAAGAGTTTGTCAGAAGCCGAGAGGTTCATTTGAAAGCCAAATACGCTTTAACTGAGCACTTCTGATTAATTTTATGGCATGAATTTAGATGTTCAGGAAGGTTTCCACTGTTTCATTATTCATCTCACTTTTGGCGAGAAGTTTACATTTTTTCATCGCCAGTAAATGCTAACATTTGATTTGTAATTTTAACTTTGGTTATAAAAGCCACTTTGGTAATGCAGAAAGGATTATTGGTGATTTTATCAACTATGAATTGCAACTAGTTAAAGAGAATGAGAGTCATAAACTGTACCTCCCCTTCTACATTTATATTCCATGTCGAATTTCTGACTTAACTGGATTAGACATGTCAAAATCACAATTATTTTGTACAACGTTTCGAATAGGAATTAGAATAACAATCACAAAGAACTATACTCGCAACTCATTCTGAGACTCATTGCAACGTCAACACGATTACATTTTATATGTGAAATATGTTACCTTTCAAAGTATAAGTATCACAAACACTTTAATTAATTGATTAAAGTTGATAATAATTTTAATTACAAGTGCAATTTTAAGGAACATGAATATAAAAATTGGAGCAATTTTCCTAATAGTATATAATGTAAGAAAAGAATCAACTTATTCCAATAATTCTATCGCCTGCTTTTGAATGAATGAGAGTAAATTAGCGTCTCACTATATAAAGCAACGAAGCCCAGAGGCATGTTACGCGCTTCCACACCACAGGTCCTGGGTTCAAATCCCGGGCTAAGCAAGGTCGATTCCGCATTTCCTCCCTTCAGTGGGTCGATAAATGAGTACCAGGCTTGCTTGAGAACTAAATACTGGGGGCTTCACATCAGACTGACCACCTGGCCGGAATTTCTGCTTCTGCATGTCAGCGTCCAAGGTCACGTATACTGAGATGGGCACAGTAGACCTTGGCCCTCATGGGTTGTTGCACCACTGAGTTGAGTTATATAAAGCAACAGAAGAGTCAGCGGTCAAGTGTGACCATATAACTCCCCCCCCCTTCCTTAAACTACCACACCACGTAAAGGGGTGAATTGATCCACGACAAATTTAACGCGCATACGGCAGGTCTTCAGTGGTAATTGGACTCGAACTTATGACACGCCATCCACGAGTTCGTGACCATGACCACTGGGCTACCGCGAACACTGTCTAAGGTTTGAAAAGGAAAGAAGAGATTCCATAGGAGTAATGAATTCAAAATGTCTGCAGAATGTGTGAGTGAGTGAATATTAACATTAAATGCACTATAAATCAAAACGAAGGCAATTGGCGACGGACCTCGTAATTCTAAGTCTCAGTCAAGTGACGAGGATGACACCTGAGCTCGCACATCCCTCTTCAAACTTCCACAACACGCCAACGGAAGGTTTTTGAATCTCGGCAGATATAACGTTCCCCTCTACGCGGTGGGTCTAAAATGGCACTGCAGACGGGGGCGTTAACCCCAAATATCACATACAGTTTGAAAGACAATTCGCTTATATCAATTACATATTTTCACTTGATTAGGTTATCAGCCTAATAACTGCAAACAAATGCTTTCATTTTAACCATATTAAAAATTAACAAATTAATTTCAGATATTTATGTATCTAATATCTGAATATGCGCTATTTATTCGACTAATTTAATATAAATTAGATCAAATAAATCTCTTTTTACACAATGACGTAAACATTCTAACATTTTTTACCACAATAACAATGCTAATCAACCATGCAAACATTTCTAAAAATGTTTAATTTACGCATTTTTTTTAACAACAAAGTATTATTGATAACAGAAAATATTTTTTAGTCCTACATTTTTTAAATTCAAAAATTACATAGCATTTACCTCAGTGATCAAGGAAATAACATAAATCTACCGATGTCATTTCCCATGCAATTATTTCATTCCACTTAGTCTGTGAGCCTTCCAGACTAATTACGTGTGTCTAGCGAATTAATTAAGCACTAAACCTAAATTAACGACTCTTTTCGAAGCCATGCTTTATTTATTAGGTATAGATACATGTGCACGTCCCAGTAAGTCGCTTTCCCTATAGTTATTACAATAATTGAATTTTCAAAGTAATTTAGCTTTCGTCAATATGTTTCCTAACTAAACTGTGGAGTAATTACGCGAACGAAGGTGTATTAGTACCAAGAAAGACTTCTCTTGCGAGGAAGTAATTTTAAATAAATGAGGAAAATATGCGGTTAATAATTAAAAATTAATAGTATCGGAAATTTTTGTACAATATTTATTCTCCCCTTTACCACGAAATGTAATTGATTTTAAATATAATATAAAATATTTTATAGTCAATTTATTTAAAAATTTTAATGAATTATTTAAATACTATTAAGTAACAAAAAAATATTTAAGCACTAACAGTTAAAATGTAAATAGCAATATAATTGAATAGTTTTATTTAATGTATGATACACATTAGCTCCGAAGCCCAGTGGCTGAATGGTTAGTGCATCACGCTTCCACACAACAGGTCCAAGGTTCAAACACCGGGCTGGGCATGATTGAGTCGGCCTTAAATCCCTTCAGTGGGTCGATAAATGAGTACCAAACTTGTTTGGAATCTTAACCCTGGAGGTTTTGCGTCAGACGGACCACTTGACCGCAACATCTGTTCCTGCATCTCAGGGCCCAAGGTTGCGTATACTGAGTTGGGCACAGAGGCCTTGGCCCTCATGGGCTGTCGCGCCACTGAGTTAAGTCCAAAGACTAAAATTTGTTATTGCACAACTGTGACTATTTAATTTTGACATGTACTGTCTTGTTATACTTCTATTTATAGTTTAGATTTAAATTAGATTAATAGCAATTTTGTATATTAGTATATGATTAATAATTATATAAATATCTATATTTATTTATAAAGAAAAAAAGCGACTCACTAACACAATCATCACAAGATGTCAAGTATTATTAGATCTACAGATTCAAAATTTAGTTAGCATGCTTCTTTTTTGACATACAGACTTGCAATTTAGTAAAAATGTTTCTTTTGTTAACCCCTACAGACTTGAAATTTAGTAAGCATGTTTCTTTTGTTGAGTAGGGATTTGTTAAGAACAGATTTACATTGGAAATCGATTCCTAAAGAGGGTAGTGGTGGGTTAACGTGTGTTGCAGAGGAAATTTCTTGTTTTTGAACTATTAGACCTACAGAGCTGACATTTGGTAAGCATGTTTCTTTGTTGAATAGAGATTCACTAAAATGGGTTCGCCTTAGTCTATTTCAAAGGTTGGAAGGGGTAACAGGGTTGTTGTAGATAAAAGTTCCCGTTTTTGAACTATTAAGCCTAAGTTTTAGAAATTCACGCCCTGTCCTTTTTAAATCAAGAGGCGAGGGGACATTGGATTGATACAATTCGATTTGCTTTTTATTACCCAGCCCCAATACACCACCATCTAAGTTCGAAAAGCTCAAAGTGTATTGGCTTTTAACGTCTCTCTCTATACAAGGCATTCTCTTATTGAAGCTCAAACTCAGTTTTGAGTTGATTCCATGAGATGACATCTTTGGAACAATTTAAATTATATCGTTCAGTAAATATTAATATAAATTTGTTGTTTTCTTCTATTCCAAAAACGGAAAGAATTTTCCAATAGATCTAATATTTATTAGTCATACACTAAATTTCCATAAAGCTAATAAAGAAAAGTAATAAATAGAAATATAATACAGTAATACAGGTTTAAAACCAAGATAGCCTCAATAGAATAATAGCAAACTCTTAGTCTTAGGAACTAAGAGCGTAGGGTTAAACATAGTTTAAAGGCTATCCAACCTTCCCCTATATTTGCCTGTACCACTGGGCTACAAGGAAGAAAAAAATAGTTAAGGAATAGGATTCCATAAATACTTAAATTATAATCACAAAACTAGAATAAGAATACTAAAACTACCAATGCCAAATATTAAGTAAAAAATACTAAGACCAAAATAAACCTACAAACCTAAGCCACACAGAGAACTAAATTACTTCATATATTTATCTATTTCTACACAGACACTTCGTTTTTATTTCTTTGCTGTAAAATTAATTTCAATAATAAAAATCATTATGGCGATAATAAATTTTCATAATTATGTGTTTTTTATTTACGATTATTAGATTTTTACAAATTTTTATTTCAGTATAACTATTAACTCTTAGTTCAATTACAGATTCTTCATAACTGTTAATTTTTTTTCCTTTTTCCAACCCTTCCATCACCGAAATAACATATTACATCCATTACAATAACAATATTTAATTATATTTGTCCTCAAAACTTAAACAAAAATTGATTCTAAATTGAAATAGAAGATATTATTACAGATAAATGAATATAAATAAAGAATGGAAAAATAAATAACGACATAAAACATATTTTGCTATCATACAATGCAGTTCGAAATCATTCGCAATTTATTTAGCATATTTTTTTTTTCTATTATCATTTTCTTCTTTTTCGGTCTATAATTCGAGTAATTTCGAAGTCGAAAAGAATGCCTTTAAAAAAAATCTTCGACTAATAAATACCCAAATTACATTTCATGCGAAAATAATGACAAACAAGTAAAATAATAAAACAAAAACGCCCCAAAAAGCAAACAAAAACAATAATTGTATTTAAAATGACAAACATTTTCAAGCGCAACAATAAATAGGGGGAAAGAATTCAACACATTCATTTCTAAAAAGACAACAAAGAAAAGAACATACACAAATCGCTATGAGACTTGGGAGGAAAAAGAGAGAGAGAAAAAAAATGTCGAAAAGACATAAAAATCTTTTTTAAAACAACGAATTTGTTCGTTAATTAAATAACAACTTATCCTCCTCACTCACACAAAGGCGTAATTGTGCCAAGAATGAGCGGTATATTATCAAAGCATGATTAAATTATGATCTTTCTTCAACCAACAATGAATCACTTAATACTCCTCAAGCATCTCTCCTCGTCTCTTCCGTGTTTTCTTTAAGTAATTGAAATACTCGAGGACATTTAAAAGGGAAGAAGATCCCTTCGAACACGACAGCGGCATTTGATTAACTTCGTTAAATAAATTTCCCATCAACGATGTACACACACGATCCACCGGGATTTGTTTGTTTCTCAGAGAAAATGCAACGAGAGAGAGAGAAAGAAAAAAATAATAAAACCGCACGAGTTTTATTGTCTTGTTCCTTCTCAGATAGCAAATAAACAAAAGGTTAGTACATCAATGCCGAGTGGATGAATAGTTTTCAACTAAATGAAAATCAGCACGCACTAAAGTAATTTTTTTTCCTTACTGGGCACGCGACGCGAAGTTTTATCTTGTTTTAGAAGTAGTTAATAATTAAAGAAGGACATCATCATTTGAAATGTGAACTGTTTTGACAAAAATAATGATGATGATATTTGAGTGTTTACGTTTATCTTCGTTTTTAATGTCTTTAAAACGATTTCTGACTGTATAGTATTTTAATTCTAGATTTGTGTTGGTTAAAATACAGTATACGCTGCAAACTCAATTTGGCGATATTTTGGTTCGATGATAATTTTATTATGTCAAATTTTCTTTTAGTAATTTTTTGGCAACACTTAAGGTAGTTTAGTAACTTATTTTAAAAACCACCGAAACATCAGCCACATTGCCAACTTGCACCCTATATTTCATTTTAACCCGTCAGTTTTCTCCATTCAACATCTTAAATCTGCAATAGTCTCTTTAACTTATAAAGAGGTATAAATTGGGAATATTTTTCAGAAAGAAATATCATTTCGACACATACTTATTCTAGCATTTTTTTTATCTTATATAGAATTTCTTCAAATTGTGCTACGCACATATTTAGGGATACTAGGATACCAGTTCTTATGTATTATCACAGCCAATTGGCAACTTTATACGAAACGAAGCACCTAGTTGCAAATTCATCGCGTACGACACATAGGAAATTGGGGTTGCCAACTTGGCGAGTTATTAATAGAGTTGGCGATTGTTGCGATAATACGTAAGTACCAGGATATCTTCTAAAAGGCATATAATAATCTTGTAGATCAAATAAAAAGTAAAAACAATAAACTCAGAATTTATGATGATTTTTATGGAGCGATGCATTGCAATTGGGCTCGGTTTTTAGCTATATGAAAGCCTAGCGAGAAAAGAAACAATTCAAAATTCGCCAATTTGGCGTTAAAAATGCTTGATCCGCTTATAATGGAAAAGTACCCCAATATTCTAAAAATATAGAATGATAAGTATATGTGTTACAAACTCGCGAATTTATATTACGAATTTAGACATTTTCTTAACATTTATGTGTAGTAGAATGTAAAAATATATCACATAGCTGATTAATTATAAATATTTTTTTTATATAAATCGGTCAGTAGTTATATGATTAACTATCATAATGTAGTATTTGTGTGAGTATATAAATCATTTGCCATAATATTTAACCGATTAATGTCTCTATAACCAATAAATATAAATTGCAAAAAATAAATAAATAAAAATAAAAAATAACTTTAGAGTCAATGCTTGGATTTTGTATTGGAGTCAGTAGCTATAGTTGCCTGATCAACAAGTTAAAATAGAGTTTATATAATAAAAGATGTGCCGAATAAGGTTGACCATTAAGACTACATTTTATGCAAATTTGATAAAATATTGAGAACATGGCCTCGAAAACGACAATATAAAAACAACGAATTATTTAAGGTTGATTTATTCTTTAAAATAACTTAAATATGGTTTTTTCCACTTAATTTTTACAGTTTTCTCTAACCAAAATCTTCAAATTCATTATTTACTTAAAGTTAGATCAACAGCAAAAAGTTCTGAATCCCTTAGCTGCATTCGAAATTCTCTAAAAAATTCATTTACGCACATTTTTGCAATGAAAATTTAGGACCCATCAATCTATCAGATCATAATTTCCAAGACGCTCAATGAGAAAATCCCTGAGAACGAAATTCCATCTGTTTAAATGGAAAAATTAATGAAGTGAAAATTTAAGCCCCCTTTAAAATGTGAAATATTTTACAAATATATAATTTATAGCCATTAGTTACATTAACATACTTAAACCTTGTACAAAGTCGGCCCATGCAGTATTTCTAAAGACAATATACTAACTTTTTCTGCTCTAACACATTCTTAACTTATATTCTATTTATTGCATTGATGCAATTACATAATCAATTACCACTTGAACTATGAAGCCTTTTAATAAAAGAAAAAACTCATTTTATTAATGGATTTCATGCAAAAGTAAATACTTAATCGTTCACTGTTACTAATTCATAAATACATTAATATTCTAAACAGCTTAACTATGCGTGGAAAACAGTAAAAAAAAATTCTTTAATGGAGGTTCTAATGATTTATATAAAACTACGCTTTTGCTTAATGATATTCTTATACCATTAAATGATAACGAATATTTAAAAAGTGCAGTACACATTAAGTATCGTAATTTTAAATAATTTCTTCAAACAACCCACTATAATTGGCTTTTCCGTAAACATGCTCTTTAAAGAGTGAAACAACATTTACAGTGTTTTTGAGAAGATTTATTAGAGTCGCATGCATGAACTTAAAAAATGCAGTAAATAGAACCTATATCTCTAACAAGTTAAGCATTTTTAAGGTTGAAATAGTAATTTTCAGAAATTACGTTAAAACTAATTTTCGTAAATTGTTTAGAATAAATGCAAAATTTTAGTATTCATTTTCAATTATTTTTAACAATAATTCCAAATGATTACATAGCCGGTAAAATTTTAAAATAAACTAAAAATACTTATGCATTATATGAAGATGATGAACGATATTTTTATGCAATATAAAACAATATTAATACTGTTTTTTTCGTATGATTAGATGCATAGAAAATAAAAATATAATAAATCAAAAACATGTAAATAGAAATCATAGTACTGTTAATTTTTTTCGAAAATCTTTTGAGATGATTAAAATCTCCCCCATCCTCCTTTTTATTTTAAATTTTTTCTCAATAGTTGTAATAAATCGTAAGAATTTTTTTTAGCGAAGTATTTTTATATTTCATTATTATAGACACCATTTTCTTTATTTTTCTGTGGAAAATTCAAATGGAAAAATGATTTAATCCATGCACATGGACAAAATATGACTTCCATCCAGCCAATAAATAAATATATAATTACAAAACGGCTTACCTTTTTTGCCTCTTCAACAGTATCACACTAAAAAAAAAAAACAGAGAAAATTATAAATAAGCTTACAGTTTATAGAACCATATATAAAAACAGAAAACTGAAGAAATACATATTGAGCGAATTTACAATGAAACTGTATAAAGTGTTTTAAGGTATCCGAACACTTTCTGAGTACTTTTTTAAAATATAGCATACTAAAGCATAATAAATGCTTTTTAAGGATTCAATACCATTGAATACTAATATCTAACCAACAATATTCAAAACACAGTTATATAAATTTTACAAAAACCACAATTATAAGTGAAATTTTGACAATATTTTTGAAAAACTTTAAAGCGATTAGAGAAAAAAAAAAGTAATAAACGTATTAGTAAAAGTATCACTAAAACAAATTATATGCATTTATCTAGAGAATATTCTGAAATTTTAAGTTTTATTAAAATTTTAGAGCTCTGATCGTGTAAATATTAAAAGAAATGCGACATTCTTTATGAGACCATTATTTCAATAACAAGCCATAACTCAAAAAGTATTCATACAATAAGTAATATTTTAGTACATTCTCTAGAAAATAATATAAAGATCAGGTTGAAAAAGTTTTATAGAAATACATTCATAACATTTTGAGTTATCAGACTCGCCATGCTAGATTTTGAACAAATGCCCACTTCCGTATATTAAAGGCCCCCTTCCGGTTTTTCTATGATCATTCATAGCTTTTTTAAATGCATATGATCTCTAAATGAATTAAAACCTTTTTTTATTCATTGAATTATCTAAAAGAAAAGATTACTGCTTTTAGTAATTGATTTTACAGCTGTAGAATTTTTTTAGACATAATATTCTAGATAATAACACTTAGATGATGTTTTAGATAACACACAGTTTTTTTTAAATATTTTGAAAACTGAAAAAAATTCTTATATTATTTTACCCATATTATCAAATCCAAAAACGATTCAATGGAATAATTCCAACAAACACTTTAATAAAAAAAATAAAGATATAATTTAATGAAACGTGCAAAATAAAATTAAATACAATCGTTTATTAACAAAGTATGAGTTTTAACAAAATATGATGTTCGAATTTCTTTTAAGATGTTTTTTCAGATTTCTTAATTAATCATTATTGAAATTTTTTCCCCCTAAGACATGGAATTTGCTTCACATACTTCAAGATTTAAAAATTACTTCAGAACTCCACTGTGAAATTTGGATAATATAAAATTTAATTTAATATTTAACCAAGAAAATGTTGTTTTGGTCGACGTAAGATCCTATGTAACAAGTTCAATTCATTAAAAGGTTTTAAACAGAACAACAATCTTTACAATATTATGTGCGCGTGTGTCTTTTTAAAGTAATGAATCCGAAGATAGCTTAAAGAAAACTTGTTAAGGATTGTGTTCAAGTACACACAGATTAAAAAATGTTTAAATAATTCATGCTTTTACATTTAGAAATATTTTCAAGTGCTGTTCATTTTCTGTTTTGCAATTGAAACTTTAGTACAAAACACTGAAAGTAAAACACAAAAAAAACTAGAAAAAAAAAATCTTTTTTAGAAAAATAAGAAAGCAATATTTCAAATAACGATCCTTAAAAAAGGATCTAAAACGTCATGCATAATAATTGGGTTTTTTTTATCATTCAGGAACTTAGTTTATACAATATTTCAAATTGAAGGAATTTCACATTTTTTATGAGAACACTTGACAGGAAACCAAGTTAGAAGGAGAAAATAAAATTTCTACAATATTCAAAGAAACAAATCAACACATTTTATTACTTTGTAGGGGGAGGGGGGAATAGCCATTTTAAATTATTAACAACAAATAACATGAACTGATAGAAAATGGAATAAATAACACTAAAATTGTCTTTTTCTTCCCACAAATGTAATAAAACATTCGCAAATAAAATAAATGTATTGTATGCATAAATTAAATCTGTCAGCAAGAATGTATACAAAAGTACATTTTTTAATTAATAAAACAACATAAGATAAATATTGCATAAAAACATTCTCAAAAATCAACACTTATACATTTATTACATAAATATGTATTTTCCTTGATTCCCACAAAAACTTTGAACCACTCATTCTCAATTTGAAAAAAAAAAAATGCATATAAAATAATATAACAAACATTTAATTCTATCCCAGAACAAACAACAACAAAAACATCGATATAAATAAAAAAAATACATATTTGAAAAATGTATCATTAAATTAAGAATATATATATATATATATATAGTTGAATTTTCCAAAAGCAATATTTTGAAATCAAAATAAGCTTATAAAATATAAAGAAATAAAATATTTCATTGCGACAAGAAAAAAAACAACCGTTTTCATTTCCTTACCTGCTGAATTTCTGGATCACTCATTGGTCCGTTAATGCGTAAGTCAGCTTTTCAAACACAAATCAAAACCCAAGGGAAACAGCCAGCCAATCGCAACCCGCAACTGTTTCACTCCACTGTTACGTCATCATAAATCCACAAACTAAACACATAATGATCATGGAAAAATATTTTTCGCAAAGCATGTTTTCGTTTGACTATTTGAAATTAAGATTTTCTTTTCGAAAAGGGATTTTGAATTATGTTATTATTTTTTGATTATTTATTTTCAGTCTCTAGAATTAAAATCTCAAGCGAATAGTAAAGTATTCGGAAAAATTTAATAGAGTGAAATATGATTTAATATTTTTAGTATATTTTCCAAGTAGCAAATGTTGAAGACAACACTACATATGACTAAGAAAAATTTTTGCACACTGAATAGCTGAAATATTTTATCACATTTCTCTTTGAATAAATTTCTTTTTTGGAATTAAAATTCCACAAACACTAGAACACTTAACTAGGTCTTCTAGTCTGGATGTATCCACAAGTTGCAGGCACTGACTTTTTATATTTATATCTTAACACACAAATTTTTTTAATTTATCAACACAGCTTATAACTTGAATATTGAAAGGCAAGTATTTTGGTGTGTATCCGCATTTAAAAGAATTTCAAATCCTAAAATACAGATGCATAGAAAAATGCTAGAAGAAAATTCTTGCACAATAGTAGTAATCCTTCCATAGGTTTTGCAATAAGGAACGTACACAAGTTTTCATAGATCGATGCTCAAGATAGAACATAAAACTTGATATTTTGATTAATAATCATGGATTCCAAATGTTTTGTTGATTGAACATTGTATCTACGAGTATTCAAAGATATGTACATTTCATACAACACACACCAAACAATTGATAAATAATGTTCTCTTTTAGTTTCTTCAATCTTTAATTAAATTTTTAAATAAATACTTTAACGAAAATTATTTTTATTTAAAATCCTTTTCAGCAGGATTTTAGAAAGTCATTCGTTTCTTTGACGAAGTATTTTAACTTTAAGTAAATAACTTTCCCCATTCATATCAGTATCGTTCAAGGAAATCGACAATTGCATCTTCTTGACACAAAAATATAAATCCTATTTTCCAAAAAAAAACAATATGTAATAAGTAATAGAACGAATTATTGTAATAATAATATTTCCAGACAGCAACCCAGGAGAAAGAAATCCGTTTAAGCAAAAGTGCAGTCAAAAATATATTCCACAACGCTCATCAAGTGTTTTTCAAGTTTCAAGTCTCTTAAAACTTTTTCTCGACGACGCACTCATTCTGGATAAAAATAAATAAATTTTAAAAAAGTCACATTTTCGTCAAAAATCCACTCGAAGAAAAATCATCCGGTCGCTTAACCCTTTAGGCCCAGCGAATAAAAAGGGTTTTTTCTCTTATTTCTCTTTTAAATGCCGCACAGAAATCTTCTAATTCCGTAAACAAACACACAGAGGGAAAACTAGGAGTAGAAGAGAGAAAAAGATGAAGTTTTTTTATCCAATATTTTTTTTTCCTCCTGTTCTCCCGAAAATCCGGAATATCCAAAAAGGAGCAGGAAACGAAAGAGGCTTTGTAAATCCACCGTGTTGTGTGGACTAGTCCGGATAAGAGAAAACTGGGCAAAGAGCACAACTGCACTTGGTCGCTGCTAAGGCAAGTTGGCAAGAAGGGATGTAGTACGCATGCGCACGGGGAAAGGGTGCTTCGCCTCCCTTAGCCAACAATTGATTTTTTCTCCTTCTTTTGATGTAACTCTGTACTTTCTGTTATTTTTTCTTCTCTCTCTCTCCTTCTCTTCTCTTCGTTCTTTCCACCAACCTCCATCCCTACTAGCTTTGCTCTAGCTCCTCCGTTTCGTACTCTCGGTGCTCTTCGTGGATAAAAAAAAGAAAAAAAGAAGAAACTACCAGTAATAAAACGAAAAAAAAAAGAAGATAAATAAAAAAAAGAGAGAGAGAGAAGCAAGCGAAGGAAAAGAGATGAGCAGATAGATGTTGCTGCTCCGTCGGCCCAAGTAGAGAGTACAGCAAAAAAGAAATAAAAAGGAGGGGAAAAAAGTAATAAAAGAATAAATAAAAAGCTAGTTCGGGAGAAAGAAAAAATAATAAAAAAAGAAAGAAGGGAAATAATAATAATAAAAAAAAACGGTGGGAGATGGAAAAAGAAATAATAATAATAAAACAAAAAAGGGGGAACAAAACCACTAGGGGGGGGAGGGCATGGAATGGAAGGGGGCGGGGTGGACGGAGAAAACGAAACAAAAACACATCGGCGGGTAAGGAAAGAAAATACGAAAAGCCGTTTGGAATACGAATGGATTTAGACAGGAAAAAGAAATAATAGGCAACGAACGAACAACAAAGAAAAAAATAATACAAAAAAAAAATAAAGATGGAAAAGAAAACAACAACTAATAAATAAAAAACGAATAAAAAAAGGATGGAGAAGAAGAAAAACAAAAGAAAATAAAACCTCTCCTCCTCTGCTCCCAATGTTATATCAAACAATTTTTTTCCTTTCTTTACAGATGGCTACTGATTTTATTTCTTTTTTTTATCTTCCGGTTCCCATTTCTTTTTTTTTTTTTTTTTTTTTTTTTTTTTTTTTTTATTTTTGCTCTCCACATAAAAAATAAAGAAAATATATATATATATATATATATATATATATATAACGGAAAGAGATGGATAGATAGATATAGAAAGAGGGGAGGGAAAGGAAATCATACCATCACGCAAAAACTTAGAATGAAAACTGGAAAAACTTGGAAGGAATAAACACAGGAGAATAAACATTGATGGGGATGAGAAAGGGGGAAGGAAACAAAAAATAAACAAACAAAAAGAATAACTACGGTTGAAATGCAATAAAATACGTTTGCAATATATCAAAAAGTATTAGAAATGAAATCGCGCCCCAAGCTTTTATTCTTACAATTGAACAAACCTTATTTTTGAAAACAAGGGTGGACGTAGAGGGGTGGGAATGTGAATATCAGTCTGAAGGCAGGCAGAAAAACCTCCCTCTTCATTTGTATTGTTTTAAATGTAAATAAATATTTCTCAGCATCTTAGTTGTTGCGTTGGTGATTGCATCAAGTCGCCTGTGAGCTTGTTCCTATGTTGAAATTTATCGCTAGCAGGGATCGTTGGTGTTATGAATAAAAACATACAAAGATGATATTGCAATTTTTTACCCCATGGGGCTTACTATATTTCGGTTTTTATCCTTTTCACCAGATGATCTTAATAGAAAACGAGCCTATTCATTCAAATGTTACATTTTCGAAAAGGAAACTTTGTTCTGTAAGCTTTAAATCCTCCTTTTCCAACGAGTAACAGAAATGTTTTTATTATTCTTTACTTATTTATTTTTGGCAATGGATAGTAATATTAAATTTCTTATTCATACAACTGGAGCCTTCCTCTGCTGCAATAATATTATATTTATTTTCACAATAAGATAAGTATAGGTGGATAACTATCAAAGGTTAATAGATTGGATAAATTATGCCAAATAATATTGTGTCGCTTATTATTTGTTAAATCCTTGTGATATAATATTAGAAGAAAAAAATTGTTTTAATAATTGTTATCTATTTGTAATTTCCAATAAATAGCTCTGTAGGTTTAATATAATAATGAACTCAGTGGCTTAACAGCCCATGAGAGCCACGACCTACTTCACCTCTCTCAGTTCACGTGACCTTAGGTCAGCGATACTCAATCTGAGGCACACCGAGCCTTTTTAAGTGGCCCAGTCATGGTCCATTGCTGTGAGAAATTTACTTATTTGAGAACATTGTATTAAAAATTTGATGGGAAATTCTTCGTCAAGAAATTAAATATATCAATTTTGCTTTTTTCTGTCGATGTCGTACGGGTACCAATTGATATTCTTTTTCTATTTGGAACAGTTAAAGTTAATGATAAAAGACAACAGTGGAGTAGCGACAATTTTAAGGGTGGAACTAACTCTTAACTATCTTTCATATCTTGCAAGCGAAAAATATTCGAAGAAAATATATCTTTTCAAGACGATTGTGAGGTTGACTGTTTTGTAGTGAAAAACAAACATGGATCAGTAATTATTTGATTTGTCACGAAAGTGATGTATTTAAAAATGCAAATAAACAGGAATCTTTCAGTGACGCTTTTCCTCGAAAATCTCTTTCAAGAGGTGATAAATAGGTTTTTTTGAATAATCTTTGCAACAGAAACAGAATGTTTTGTCAGTGGTAATATCCCAACAGTAACAAAGACATCCGATGACGTTTGTGATGTTATTGGTTATCATACGAAACTGTTTACTGATGCAGAAATTGTGAAGGAGTGTTTCTTAAATGCTTCTAATTTAGTGTTAGCGAAAAAAATAAAAAATAATTATTATAAAAAGCAAAACAAGAGTTGTAATATTTTGATCAATTTTCCACATTTTAAATTTCCAATGTTATCTTAGTCTTAAGACATTTCTCCCCATTTATCCTCATATTTCAGCCCGTATGAAATAACTAACTTATGTATGCGGCTCGCGCGAAACAGCTGACATATGTATGCGGCCCAGCAGAAAAAAGTTTGAGTACCCCTGCCTTAGGTGCTGGGGTGCATGTGCAGATGTTTCGGTTAAGTGGTCAATCTGACGCGAAACCCCCAGTGTTCAGTTCTCAAGCAAGCTTGGTAATTTATAGACCCATTGAAGGGATGAAAGGCTGAGTCGATCTTGCCCAGCCTGGGATTTGAACCCCGGATCTGTGGCGCGGAAGCACGATACACTACCAGTCAGCCACTGGGGTTCTTAGTATAATAAAAAAAGAAAATAAATAGCCCCCTTTTTAAAAAGTTAGTATATACACACTCTCTTAGACTTGCTTTTATTTATTTATGGAAGAGGGTATAGTTTTTCAGCATAACTCTTTTATTCTTTAGGAATATTATTGAAATTCTGTATTAATTCATGCAAAATATATTAAATTTAATATTTTACACTTTAAAATAAAATATTTTCTTTTCCTTTATACTTTTTCATTTTTTTACAATTGCTAATTTTCCAAAAACTAAACAATAGTTTTAAAAAATTCGCTATTTTAGATATCACGTGTAAAAAGAATTATCATTTACAAAAAATTTAAAAATAACTAAATGAAGTAAATAAGTTTATTAGTTAATTAAAACGAATTAACACGGTACACATCTAATTTTTTTAATTAAAAAAGTATAATTTTAATAATAATACAGTAAAAGGTAATTACAGTTAAAAAATTCTTAAGATATAATCTATGCAGTACTATAAAAAAGAATCGTAGATTTTTATTTTCATTAATTAAAATTTTGCAACATTTAACAACAAATAACTGGTAACGAAATTCACCTCCTTTCTGATTCTAATTGTTTTTAATGTATCCGTATATTTCTGTTTGCAAATAATTTTTTTAAATGCTTTTTATTTCAAAAGCTAAGACCATTAACTTTTGTATTCTTTCATTTTTTTCACAAATCTATCACAATAGAAAAAAACAAGTGTTGCATTATTCGATTTATTCGCTATATAATGCAGTTTCTCTGAATGATACAACTTAATACTCTTTTTGATTTCATCCTTTGAAATTTACAAAAGTATGTCTCATAGCTCAAAATAGAAAAATTAATTTCAACACTGTATCCCGCACATTAGTAAAAATTATAAATGATATTCTTGAAATAGGTTAAAGCACAGTTTAAAAAAAGCATATACAATTAGAAAACTATTTATTTAAAATCCTTTTTATGTCACTATTATAATGTTAATTTCTTGAGGGACATTACGTTAATGTGCATTGAAAGTACAGCATTCACAATCAATATTCTTTAAGGTATCCGACTACGTTCGGAACCGTGATTTTGCAAAAGCGTGTAAATGGATAATATTTATGATATTTAGTGTCACTTAGATTAGAATACACGTATAAAATTGTTTTAAAGACATTATGACAAAAAAAAATTATTTAAATACAATATTTTGGCAAAAAATTAACTTAGAATAACCTTTTCTCCAAACCTTTTGTCAAAAATGCTTCTATTGTATTAATATTTTGCCTATATTCAGCTCAGATCTCTGTACAGAGGCTCAACTAGAATTTTTGAAATGCATAACTTGGAAGTCGGTTAATCCGTGTTTTATGAAAACAGAAGGGAGAAATTTTAAGAAAATACGCTGATAATTATTTTAAATGGTTGTAACTCTGAAAAGAATTTGAATTTTTCTAAAATCATAGTTGAGTCTCTGTACAGGGGTCTGAGCTATATACAGGCAAAAAATCAATACAATAGAAGCATTTTTTACAAAAGGAGAACATTTTGAAAAAAGGTTATTCTAAGTTAATTTTTTGCCAAAATATTGTATTTAAATAATTTTTTTTGTCATAATGTCCTTAAAACAATTTTAGTATATGTATTATAATCTAAGTGACACTAAATATCATGAAAATTATTTATGCGCTTTTTTAAAATCATGGTTCCGAACGTAGTCGGATACCTTAAAAAATATGAGCCACATATTAAGTAAAAACGAACCATACGAAATGAAAGGATATGAATTTTTTTAATGAGAGGCATTAAAATATTTCTAAACAAAAATTGGCTAGAATGTTTGAAAGAATGTTCAGCGATAGTGTTGTTTAATAATTATATAGTAAAAATAGCTAAAATATGCAGGAAATTTAATTATGTGCTAATGTGCTGCGAGATAAATATAGCTGAAAACCTCTTAATACACACGATACATTTCACGGAGTAAAATCTGTAAATGCTGTGTTCCCGCGGAAACACTGCAACGGCAGAGAAACAAGTTTGGGAAAAGATGGTGCTATGTGATATAGTTGCTTTTCCTTCCTCATAGGAAGGAATTTAACTACGCAGGAATGAAAAAGAAATTGTTATTAAATAAAATTATGGTGTCATATAAGAAAGAAAGTTCGATAAAAAAAGTGTTCAACTTGTTCTATAGAATGGTATATTTAACGAAAGTTAGTTGGAAATAGGCAATAATGTAGTTGAAAAATAAAGTGGTTACTTTTAAATTTATTCATATTGATTTATTATTGTTTTTAACAAGAAATACATCAAACAAGAAATTATCGTAATAGATGCTTATTATGATTTATGTATTTGAGGTCATGTAAAATGCCCCATAATTTATTATATATATTTTTTATATATAATTACTTTATTTACATTATCAACATTCGCAATCAACATGCAACGCAAATTGTACCTAGAATTTTTTTTATGAACAATTCATTTCTCAATACTAGAAATTAAGTTGGTCAAAAAATATAGAAATGAAAATTAAATCTGAAATGCATTTTCGAATTCTTACTTGGAAAAAAAACGTTTTTGATTATAATTTAATGAAAATTTTTTGTGTTATATACAAATTTATTTTTTAAAGAGACATTCTCCAAAGAACTTTATACATATTTTCCTCCGATGCATTTAAAATATTTTAAATAACTCAATTAACAGAATTACATATTATTTTCTTTATTAAAAAGTTTTAAATAAAGACATCTATTCCAATAAGTCAGCAATTTTACGAAAAAAGCAACTAGAAGATGCAAAGAAGAAAAAGGAAGAAATACATCCAGGTCTAAAGTAAGATTTACTATTGAAAGAAAGCTATTAGCATTAGATACAAATTATCTAAAGTTCAAAACGAAAAAGAAATGTTAAGCACTAAATGAAACTATATTCTCAACAGATAATCGAAAAGCATTTGTTACTTTTTTACTTGACAAATTAAAAAAAAAATAAGACCACGAAAATGAAAACACTGAAACAAGGGAAACATTAAAAAAAAGTGATATTCAGGGTAAAAAAAAATAACTTCACATTCCATCGACTAAAAAAAAAAATTGAATCCAAAAACTGAACAGAAAAAAGATATACGAACAAAACATAAATAATGAGCCAAAACGAAAAAAAAATCCTAAGAAGTACAGAAGTTGTATATGAGAAGCAAGACCTCTCGTATAATAGAAAAAAATAGATACGAAAATGGAATTGGAGAATAAAGACACAAAAAAAGAACAAACTTCCAGTAGAAGAAAAAAAAATCCAAACATGCACACATACACATTTATATCACGTAAATAAATAAATAAAAAAATAATTTTTTTTCATGATGGAAAAAATACTAAAACAAACTCACAAACTCAGGTGGGGAAAAAAACGAAGGGGAAAAATATTTTTTTCCCCTTCTTCCCGAAAAACAGCTTTCAAATTTATATCTAACAAGTCCCTTACTCGTATTGATTTTTTTCAGTCTTGCCATACAGAAGAAATAAAAAAAAAGAACAGAGGATATATATATCTATATGAATTCTATAGATACATGGGATATATATATATACCATATATGGAGGAATGACGAATGGAAAAAGAGAAAGAAAAAGGAAATAAAAGCACCTAATAACGGAATGTGAGGCGAGCTGTTATTACGTAAAAAAAGGGGGATACAAGAAAATTGTTCGTAAGGGGGTGGGAGCTTCAAAGCAGTCAGAGCTGAAAATGCTTTACACGGAGGGTTAAGGGGAGATATAGGAGACCAAAGTAAAAAAAAAGAACTAAATAAATATGTTTCTGCCGTGGAACAGTTTGTCTTTTTCTTCCAATTCGTTTTTTTTATTTTATTTTATATCCAAGGTTTCGCCAATAACATAAAAAATATATATAACCAATGCGTGTAATGTTACCTTAGAAGCAATATTTCAGAAAAGAGCGAAGGCAGTTTGGAACATAAAGTCGTCCATAACTGTGACTGTAGTAAAGAAGAGGGATGGCAGTTGGGAAGTGCATGTATTCTGAATATTGATAAACAACCCCTGTTGGTTGTTTATATTGGGAAGGGATGTGAATAAGAATTTTAATAGTAAACTTTTCTCCTCAAACTATCGCTTTTTTTTGTATGTGTGAGTGGTAAAAGATGAAGATAGCTGTCTACTAAAACACATTTCATGAATAATTTTAAGAACAAACTTCTTTTGCTCAATTTGGTTAAAAGAGCTAGTGATGATAAAACGGTTACCAAGAATATAGAACAATTTCAAAAACGTCCATGGAGTTCGGCAAAGAACAATGGTTTAGCTATCATTATATATGTTGTTATAATATTGCATTATTATACATAATGTTATAAATAGGGCTGTTGTCTTCTGTGATTCAAAAGCGGCGATTTTTGCAGTGAATTCAAATTCTACTCCTGACTCCTCTAACATTCTTGACTGTAAAAGACTGCTACAGAATTTATCTGAATACTCTAAGGAAATCGTCTTGCAGTGGATTCCTGGACACTGCGACGTAAAACTGGTAATGAGTTAGCGGACCACCTAGCGAAGAAGGAAGCTTCCATTCAACAGACAACAAGGAAAGCTGTCCCTCTTACCAGTGCCAGGCGTATCATTAACAAAAAGATGAATGATCTCACTTCGATTCAATACACAGAGAGAATAACAATAAAATGTGGTGAAATAACCTTAAAGATCTTTCCATGTGGCCAAGACGTAAAGCAGTTACCGAGTTTCGTCTGGCTACTGGATACGATTGTCTCCTCAAACACCTTCATCGAATTCATGTTGCGCAGGCCCCTTTCTGCATGCTCTGTTATATTTGGGAGGGCATGAATGCTGACCATATCCACCGCTGTCCAGCACTAAAGGGTGTGGCCACGGTAGCCGAGTGGTATAGGTATCGGATCGTGGCTTGCCTTGTCACGAGTTCGAGCCCAGTACCACTAAAGACCCGCCGTGTAGGGCAGCGATGCACGTTAAATCTGTCGAGAGCTGAAATGTCCTCCCGTTGGTGTGGTGTGGTGTGGTAGTTAGGAGAGGGGGGTGCCAGCTCAGGTGTCGTCCACGTCACTTGACCATGGTTCAAAATTACGTGGTCCGTCGCCAACAGCCCTCGTGTAGCTAAACAGTGCGACGTTAATAATCAATCTAATCTAATCCAGCACTAAAGGGCAGTGGTGGATATGGTCAGCAGTTCTTATTTGTGCAATCTTTATCAGCAAGTTAGGGATTTATTGGGTTCATAGACTTTTCTCGCCACGTTGTTATTTCCTACTTTGTTTGTTTTATCTCTGTTTTGTTTCTACTCCCTTGTGGTGTAGTATTCTTTTGTAACCCTGGCCATTGGAATATATATATATATATATAGCAGTAAATAAATTAAAAAGAAGACTAATAAATCCTAAAACTTCTTAAGATCAAACCGAAAGAACATGGAACCATTACAAACCAAAAAAGAGAAATTTAGCTAGAGTGGAAAAAACTATTATGATTTCCCGAGCTGTCACTGGTTTAGGACAGTGAAACAGGGTTAAACAGTGTTTTGTAATATCTCAACCTTCCCTACAGTGGAAATTTTCGACATAACAGCACAGGAGATAAACCAAGGCATATATATATATATATATATATATATATATATATATATATATATATATATATATATATATATATATATATATATATATATATAATGTTTGTATTTTTAAGAATCAAATTTTTACGATAAAAGTTTTAAAAGCCGGCATTAAAATTTTAATAAAATCTAAGAAAATATATATCGTAAAGTGAAAAATCGAAATTATTTTTATTGCTTTAATTACCCATCGCAAACGACGATTATTATATTTCCGTTTCAAGGTAACTCCATTCAGCAAGCCAAATCCGCCAACTTATGCAAACATGCCAAGCCGAAAAATCGTTTGACCCAGAAATCTAGCCTGAAGGAAGGCGAATGACGAATAAACAGTTCTCAGAGATAAACATGACAACTTCAAAATAGTATAAAATTTTTTAGTAATTTGATTATCTATCATTTATTTCTTGAATTACTAATTAAATATAAAATTTCAAAACATTTTAATGAATTGATAAAATATTGCTTAACTTTTGCTTGAAATTTATTTTAATCGAATACGAATTATAAGAGAAATATATTCATATTCAACATATTTTTGAAAATCAAATTCGTTATTGATGAAAGCAGAGAAGGCACTTGAAAAAGGATCATGTACAATTTTTTGACAGATAAGACAGCCTTTTGATGAATGAAAAAATTTTCAGTAAGAAAGATATATCTACAGAACTGAGAGAGAGAGACAGAATCAATCATTTATAAGCCTTATAAATTATTTTTAATATACAAACATTAAAATTAATCACATTTTTCATAACACAATCAAGCTCATGCGAGGGATATTACTTCAGATCATTAAGTATCCACCTAGACCAACGGAGGCTAAGAAAATTGTGTAAAAAAAAATTATTGACAAATTATTTAAACTCATTTTAAAATTCACTAAGACCCACAAAATTGAAATAAATCCAAAGATCTTTATCTTTGTAGACTTAAACATAACCAAATTTATCATGAGAAGAGAATCATTAATTCAGATACAATAAAAAACACGTAATATAAAAAAATATTCCTACTTCGTTTAAAAACTTACTGGCGCCATCTGTTG
Source organism: Trichonephila inaurata madagascariensis (assembly GCA_019973955.1). Lineage (NCBI taxonomy): Eukaryota > Metazoa > Arthropoda > Arachnida > Araneae > Nephilidae > Trichonephila > Trichonephila inaurata. The sequence continues at coordinate 345,340 of BMAV01022970.1, forward strand.
CAGATAAATCTAGCTTCATCAGAAATAACGCAGAATAAATTTAAAATTAAAAAATAAAATTTAATTAATGAATTAATATTTGAAAAAATTGTCTTAACATCAAGCGCATCCACAAGTTTTAAAAAAATGTATTTGAACTTGAATGGATCAATAAAAAGTATTTTATTAACAATTGAAAATTTGAACAAGATATATATATGTAAATAAATAAAAATATAGAGAGAGAACTAATAGTAAGAATTGAAAAAACAGCAAGAAGTGAAGGAAATGAACTTGTTCATGTGTATTTATATACAGCAATTAAGGAACTGAACATGACAATATAATACAGAATTGCAAAAGCAGAAAATAATCTGATTAAAAAAAAAAAAACTAGACAGAAGACATGGAGGCTTCCAATCATTGCAAAAACTATTCTATTTGTTTTACAATATTTTAAACATTTTAAATATTTTTTATTGGAACTTACATTTAATTTTTTTTCAGTATTTTAAATTAGAACATATACTAAGTATTCGATTGCTAGCCCTTTAAACTTGAAAATAAATGACAATTTCATTTTAATACATTTTAATTTGAATTTGACTAAACTCTCGTCACAAATGCAGCATTGAAATAAATGAAAAATTACAATTCAAATAAAATCATACACGGATTAAAAATCAAAATTGTTATATTAAAGTGTCCGACTACGTTCGAAACTATGATTTTGAAAATGCGTATAAATGAACATTTTTTGATATTTAGTGTCACCTAAATTACAGTAAACATAAAAAACTGCTTTAAGAATATTGCTACAAAAAATATTTACAAGTAATTTTTTGGAAAAAAAAGGACATATTTTCAAAACATTCTTCTTTTATGGAAAATGCTTTTATAATAATAATAGTTTGCTTATATATAGATAAGACTTTTCTGCAGAGTTTGAACTAGGATTTTTGAAATATTCACATTATTTTCAGAGTTACAATCAATTAAAATAATGACTCTCTCTACTCTAACATATTAAAATTTGAATAAAAACACTACTAAATTCTATATTTCTTGACTCCTAATTCAGGCCCTGAACAAAATTCTGAGCTATATGTAGACAAAACAATCTGAGCTATATGTAGTATTATAGAAGCATTTTTAACAAAAAAAGGAATTCTCTGAAATATAGTTATGAATTTTTCTGTTTTAGCCAAAAATTTGCATTTAAATAATTTTTTCTTGTAATATTATTCTTAAAACAATTTTATATGTATATTCTAATTCAAGTAAAACTAAATATAAAAAAAAAATATCTTTTTATATGCTTTTTCAAAACCATGTTCTGAAATGTAGTTGGATACCTTAAATGAGAAAAACTAAAATTCTCCAGTACTACAAGGTGTAATTAGCTACTTATAAAATCTTTTTTAACATGGCATTCCAAAATAAAATGGGACGATGTTAATATGTACACTAATTAAATAATTACAACATTGCGATAAAACAATGAAAACGGCTCATAATATTAATACATGCAGACACTTTAACACAACGAAATATCAATAAATATTCATCCGATACAACCATCGACATCGGCTCCGTGCCAGCTCATCAAATTTTACGACATGAGACACTTCCATGTTTACACATTACGTCTTTTCGCTTTGACAACAGCGCGACAGCAGCGCATTTACAACCTGCAGTCCCCTTCAATATATCTGGTCGCCACAACAACAATTCTTAATTAAATGCAATCATCACTATCATTATCTAAATCAGCACATTTCTTATGGTTCAACCTTCTCCGGTAATTAAGTAGAATGCATCGACGAGTCACCAACAAGCAAGCCAAGTTTCTCTAAAAAAGAAAGCCAAATCGAAGCAAGCCAAGGAACAAAGGCAAAAGCATCGCCAAACTCGAAGATGGGGGGCGATGCAAAGGAGAGGGGGGAGTAAAAACAAGATTAGTCGGGGAAGGTGACTGATGCAGCTAATTAATTACGCCTAATTACGTTTTAATTAGCCGGCAGCGCCGTTACGCGATGAATAGTAATTGGATTGAAGCGACATTTTCACTCGCTTTTATTAGCAACGCCAACCGAAATGTTTCTGCTTTTGGGCGCCAATTACCACTCTAATACCCGGATGAATAAAAATGGAGTCCTTCTCTAAAGCTTTTTCCCGCCGTTCGACCGGAATGTTCCGGTTTTCGAAACAAAGGATTCGAACACGTAATTTAATGCGGAATAAAAAAAAAACACAGACACAAATGCATACAAAAGAAAGGAAAAGTAAGTGCTGCCAACGAAAAGAGAATAAATTGTATTAAGTGAGGCTGTTTTACGGGGCTTTAATTCCAAAACTCTGTTTGAATAATCTGTGGAGTGTTTACACATTTTTTTTCTCTTTTCCCTTAGCCCTTAAAACCTTCTACTTTCTTCTCTTTTCATTTCTTTCTTTTTTTTCTGGGAGGAAGCTTTAGTTTTATTCTTTCCAAGCTCTTAATTCGTTTTAATTCCGTCTCTTTTTCAAAAGGGTGTCGCTAGAAATATATTTTTTTTATTCTTCTGCTTTATAACTCAGTTAATTCACCACATTTCTTTCAGAGGAGAAAAGGTGCTTTGTACAATTTATTTTGGATTTTCCGTGCACCCCCTAAACCTTATCCACCCCCTCTCCTGCGCAAGAGGAGTTAATTATTCTTGTTCGCAGGTTGTTTTTCTTTAAATTCGGATGTTTAAAGAAGACTTTTATATGCTCTCTCGCTTCAAAATTCAGCTTGCCTGTGTGTACACTTTTTAACAAAAATCGTTTTTCAAATATGTTTTTTTGATTATGATTCCAGAAATAAAATAAAAGGATTTACTTTCTATTCCCTCTTTTTTTTCCCTTACGTTATTTTTCTCTTTAGAAAAATTCGCTTATTTAATTTTTCGCTGCAGGGGGGAAAAGTTTATCGTATTACGGATAAAAAGGGAAAAAGTAAATTGATAATTGAATAGAGGGATAAAAAAATACTTAATAAAGCGTAACCGAATATTTTATACTGCTCAATCCTTTAAGATTTTTCATCGTTATTTTTATTTGAACAACAAAAACAGTTCAAAAACAGCAAAAAAAGTTATTTTTCAAATAAGACTAATTATTTCTAGAAGACCAAAAGTCTTTTTAGTATTTTTTTCTTTTATTGTTAACAGCGTTACGGGAAAGACACTTCTTAGATTTTTAATTAATTCAATGAGCTGCGAAAAAATTGTAGAAAAATAATATTCAGAGAATAATAGAAAACTTACAAAAAATAAACAAACAACATTTGGAAATTAAATGTTAAAAACAAAAAAATTTAAAAATAATTAATTACTAAAAATAAACAATACATTGGAATTAAATATTAAAAATAAAATTTTAAAAATTAATATTTAAATACCTATGACAAAAAAAACCCACCGTTTATTTTCTTATTTTTAATTTGTTTAAATTAATAACAACACACAATAATTAAATGAATAACAGTTATACACTAACAATTAAAAATGAACTTTCTTGAAATTTAATCTTTCTGTTACAGTAATTTATTTATAAAATGTTATTTGTGGAAAATTATATACATTATAACCAGTCACCAACAAGGAAATATTGGGCATACGATTGTGTATTCATTACAAGAAATCAATATCTGCAACAATTTAAAACACTTAATTACACGTGTATGAACTGGTGTTAGTCTCGCAAAAAAGTTTTATGACCGGCCAATTCAATTTATCATAAAACACGATAAAATTTGCCCAAAAGACGAACGGAAATGTTACTTAATTTCTAGCTTTAAATTTCAAACATAAACCATAAAAAATAAATTTTAATATATTTTAATACTTTTATGTATATTCATTAATAAAAATTTCATTTTTTAGCACATGTTAAGTTTTTAACTCGATTTTAAATCAACTCTCACAATTATATTTTGCATATGTAAACAAAACAAAAAAAGTGTTATTCACAATTTCCTCCAAGGATTTGGTTGATTGAATATTAACGTCGCACTGTTCAGCTACACAAAGGCTTTCGGCGACGGACCACGTCATTTTGAACCATGGTCAAGTGACGTGGACGACACCTGAGCTGGCACCCCCCTCTCCTAACTACCACACCACACCAACGGGAGGACGTTTCAGCTCTCGACAGATTTAACGTGCATCGCTGCCCTACACGGCGGGTCTTCAGTGATACTGGGCTCGAACTCGTGACAAGGCAAGCCACGATCCGATTCCTATACCTATCGGCTACCGCGGCCACTCCAAGGATTTGGAGCGCTATAGTAAAAAAAACAAACAAATAAAATAAAATAAATACAGCAAAACAGAACATATTAAAAAATACAGAAGAAAATTCAAATTTCATTTACATATTTTACAAGTGGTCACACGGAATACATCAAAGTCATAGTCTAGTTCTTTCCCCACTATACTCAACATGGTGTTATCAACGTTACTGAGAGCCCGCGTTAAAGCTTTCTTTTTACACATAATATCCGAAAAAAATAACTTGGTCTTTTACATAAGCCAAATTTTTCGTAGCCTCTTTGCCGGATGATGCAACAGAACTGCATGAAAAGAAAACTCGAGCTATCAATAACGTTGATAGTACTATATTGAGTAGAGTGTGAAAGGAACTGGACAATCACATTCATATTTATTTGTTTATTTACCCAACACCCGTGCATGGCCTCTTGACCATTTGAGGCCTAGCCCCCAAGTGAAGATAGACGACGTCGTCAGTCAAGTATTCATCGAGTCCAGTGCATTGGAGCAGGTGCTCGCCAACCATTCTGGTATGGCTGCAGAGCGGGCAGGCCACGTCAGCAGCCAGGCCAAGCCAGTAGAGGTGTACTTCCAAAAAGTCATGTCCGGTAATTAGGCGAAAGCGGGCAATAGCCTCGGTTCTCTCCGGGTGCCTCTGGATAGGACCCACAGTGGCCAGGGTTTGGGTTTTTGTCACGGCAGTACACATGTAAATGTTGGTGGATATGGTGGCCTCTTTGCTCTTCTGAGGGTCAAGGGAACTTCAGGTTGAGACGACTCGGTTTTCTGGTCAGCTCTCTCATTGTCGGGGATCCCAGCATGACTTGGAATCCGCTGTAAGGCCACAGTCCAGCCATATAAAATTAGCTCTGCAATTGTATTTCGGCACTAAATTGTGTTAAGGAATCCGACTACGTTCAGAACCGTGATTTTGCAAAAGCGTGTAAATGGATAATATTTATGATATTTAGTGTCACTTAGATTAGAAAATGTTTATAAAATTGTTTTCAGAATAGTATTATAATAAAAAAATATTTAAGTACAATATTTTGACACAAAATGAACATAGAATGATCCATTTTCAAAATATTCTCCTTTTGTGAAAAATACTTCTAATATAATAATATTTTGCCTGTATATAGCTCAGACCTTTGTACAGAGGCTCAACTAGAATTTTTTGAAATATGTAACTTAGAAGTGGGTTTATCCGTGTTTTACAACAACAGAGGGGAGAAATTTTAATTAAAAAACGCCGAAAAAAGACATTTTGAAAAAAGGTTATTCTAAGTTAATTTTTTGCCGAAATATATTGTATTTAAATAATTTTTTTTGTCAAAATGTGCCTTTAAAACAATTTTATACATGTATTCTAATCTAAGTGACACTAAATATCATGAAAATTATCCATTTATGCGCCTTTTTAAAATCACGGTTCCGAATGTAGTCGGATACCTTAAGGCTGAAATTGCAGCTTGGGATTCGATGAAGAAAACAACTTTTGCAGGAGCAAGGCCAGCAGCTAGTAATTGTGTTGTAGCTTCAAAGACAGCAGAAACCTCACCATCGTAATTGGTGGCGTTTTTTCCCACGGACAATGAGTCCTCAAACAGCCAGAAGAACCACCCGCGTCGGCTCCATTTATTTCTGGTAGGTATGAACTGTCAGTATAGATATGGAGCCACTCATTCGCGGGATATCTTTGTTCAATGGTTTCCAAAGCGCAGGATTTTAGCTAGTCAGGAATGACCTGTCTTATTTGATGCCAAGTTAATTAGGTTGAGCCGTTGATGTATGCCGTGTGACAAAGAATTCACATGTAGAGTAAATATGTAAATGAATTTGAATTTTGTCTTTATTTTTTCTTATTTATTTCTTCTTGCTGTAATTTTTTTACTACAGCGCTTCGAAATCTTAAAGAGAATTGTGAATAACCCTTTATTTAAATTCGTATACAAATTTTCCCAAATGTAAAAAATGGTAAACAATTTTAAAAGAATTATTTTTAAGCATTTGGAATTGAAAATGTCTATACTGATGTTTTAATACAAGCTAATGCTCATAAAAAGCATCAAGACTCAGTTAAAACCAAGGTTGCTTGCAATCACTGTTCTATGCCTACCGTTATTTTAAGCTTAATCAGTTCGTTTAATGTCAAAAAAAAAATCAGGTTTTTTCAATATTTTTAACGAATGAAAAGCTGAGAATGAAAAATCCTGACCTTTAAACTTCCAACAAATATTCTTGGATCATCTCGAAAAAGCAAAATGATTTAGAAGACTGAATGAACACCGCATTTTACCATATATAACTAATTTTTTCTATTTTTAGCCCTGCTTCCAAGTAATATAATAAACATTTCACCTTTTTTTTCAATATTTTTTTCTTTAATTCCAGAAATTAAAAAAAAGGAGGAGGAAAAAAATCACTAAACAGAAAAAATTTCCAATTCATTACGATTTATACATAGATGGTTCAAAAAGATTTCATTCTAATTAAATTCCCCTGTGAAACTAAAAACATGTTTGTGAGTAATATTTCCAAAAAATCACCCGAGCCTTATGCGATTTTAATTTTAAATAGCTCTCTTTACACTCCTTATTTAATGTAATATACATTTTTTTCTCCCCACAACATGATTAGTAAATAGTTTTTTTCCCCTTCTCTTTCGTCAAAAACAAATAATTCTGGAATTAAGATTGTTTTTATGCATATACTGAGAAACAAAGATTAAAAAACTATAATAATACAGATATGGCTCAGGTTAAAAAATTAATTAGCGAAACAAAAATTGTAGTTATACATACGAGCACATAAAAAAAAAATACAGACCAAAGTAAAGCAAAAGCAACCTTAGGAAAAAAAAAAGATGGGAAGGGAATTAAAAGGGAAAAAAAGCTCACGTTTTTAATTAAAAGTTGAGAAAGATTATTTGACATGAAGGCTGAAATAATACAGGAATAAAAAATAAACCCAGTTAGGTTACACAGTGCTTTGAAATCGTAAGCACATAGCTTTTTAAGATTAAATTCTCAGGCGTCCAAATTATTTTTTACAGTCAGCTTCGATGATATGAGTTTTTATAAGTAAATTCTAGGGCTCAGTTTTTTTCTCCCGCTCCGTTCTTAGATACAAATTAAAAACCTTAGCTTAGGAGGTATTCAATGTTAGAAAAATAAAAGATGACGATAATGTTAATATTGTTCATTGCCACAGATGAGAATTTGAAAAGTATTAACTGTAATGAATTTTTTTTTAAGTTAAAGAAACTACACACAGGAGCGAAACATATTAACATAAAAATAATCTAAAAATTTAGAAAGGATTATCGTTAGAGATAATAAATACCATGTGGTTGAATAGTTTTTACTCGTAATTAATTTTTTGGATTTTTTTCTTTTCGGCGAAGGAAAAAAAGATTTATAAGAATTTAAGAAACGAAATTCTTTGCGGTAGAATGTAGTTAAGTAATACGCTTTGGAAGTTATTAGCTGGGAAAAAAATTAGAACCATTTCTCTAATATGAATTTCCAAACAGAACGCGGTCACATGTGTGAGATAAAAAAAAAGTTATGATAGAGTAGGGTTGCTGGACTTTCGCAGGGGGTAAAGGCTACTTCCAATGTTTTTCAGATGTTGCAGTCCATCCAGAGGCGTAAGTGTGGTGATTCTGTACTAAAATTACAGGTTTTCGTTTCTTAACACTTGTTTTCGACATTGTACCTCTCTTTTAAGATATAACAGATTACAATATTTTCTACAAAAACACAAGAAATGAAAAATTATCAAACTGATTACTTGAACAACTAGGAACAATTGCTAGACCGCGGACGTATTCAATGCAACTTAACAGAGAGCGTACGTGGACCGATGAATCTAAAACCTACGTATATACTTACATTTGTTAGCTACAATCGCGGGACATGAATCTGATTAACTCAACTCAACAATCAACTCAAGAACCCAATCCGGTGGAAGCGCGGGGTGCGGAATGATGTCTCAATAGCCCATCCCGTGCTATCGCGGTAACAGCTGATTATCAACATTTATATAGGCATGTAGGGAAAAATTCTTTTTTTACGGCTGGCATCGCAGTGATCGCTTTTCCCCCTGCAGTGGCAGTGAGCGTGTTAAGCGTCATCGTACTCTTTCAAAAAAAAGTACACGTGTCGTCTACACATTTACTGAATCATTTGCTTAAGTAAACACAGTCGCACATCGATTGTGAAAAGAAAATTTTCATGTCTAGCAGCAGTCGGTGTCCCATAACTATGTTTCTTTTAGTATGCGAAACTTAGGTCTGAATAGAGGCAGTCACCCCAAAATATCTTGGTGGTCCACCGGTTGATCGCGATCGATTTAATGTCCATCCCTGTGACAGAGCCACTCAAGCGATATACAAAAGGCTATTGGCAACGGGCTTTACACAGTTTTAAACTGATATAAGATTACAAAAAAAGCATACGAGCATGTATCATTTCCTTTAGTGTCGAATAATAATAATAATGAGTGGGTGGTTGTTTATAATTGGAACATATAAAAATATTTTCTAAAATATAGTATATGTCAGGGTTGAGGAGTTTTTTTAGCATGAAGGATACATTAGATTTAGTATAAGTCTAAACAGTAGTCATTACACGAATTCACTATAGTGCTTGACTTGGTTCGAGGAAACACAAGACGTCGGAGCTTGCAATTTTGAATATCGGTGAAGTAAAGAGGATACCTAAGCTGGTAATTCCATTTTTGACTACCACATCACCTCACACCACCGGGATTACGTTAAGCCTCCACATCAACATCCTTGACACGGCGGGTCTTCAGTGGCACCAGGGCAAGAACCCATTAAGCCTCCACATCAACATCCTTGATACGGCGGGTCTTCAGTGGCACCAGGACATGAACCCACGTCACTTCGGTTACCACAAGGCTACCGAGGTCACATGGTCGGCAATTAACAGGGAACTAAGGTCTGATCCAACCAAAGAACATAGTGCGAAGTAATAGAGGAGGATTTTGCCTATTATGTCGAAAAAAGCCACAAACCCTGTAAATGTTACCATGCAGTTTCAGTTTTCGTAGTTGTCTTTAACTCTTGACCGAGGTATAGAATTAAAAGACCTCAACCAAAAAGTCCTTATCTAGCTCTTAAGGTTTGCAGCCCCGGGATCCGGGAATCCCGAAGTTTCTTCAAATCCGGAAATCTCGGGATTAAAATATTTAGCTCGGTATTTGATTTTTGTCTGAATTATATTTTGAAATTTTTTTCCCATCAAAGTTTTCTAAGAATTTAACTCTCAGAAAATTTATACTATATCATACATGGCACTATATCCATCATACATGGCAAGAGACTTCGGATCAACAGGTCATCAACAAGCTACATAGCATTCATCCTTCCACTGCGCAATGGGCAGCGGTACCAGTACGAAGACATGATGTCCGCTTGACTCGACTTCGTATCGGACACACTCGTCTAACGCATAGACATTTGCTACTAGGAGAGAGTCCCCCAGTATGCGACTTTTGTCAATGTGACCTTTCCATTTTACACATTTTAACAGAATGTCCAAAGTATTCATATAAGAGAAACACCTTTTTTTCAAAACCAATCTTTTAACTTTGACTGATTTGGTTGGGGAAACTCCCCATCCAAACCTTTTTGCATTTTTACGCTCAATTGATATTTTACATGAAATATAATTTTCTTAAGGATTTTATTGTACCATTGGATTTTCTTTTATAAAAAAAAAAATAAAGAGAGATATATCTATTAAATTTTACATTTACGCATTTTTAAATACTTTGCTCAAATTTTATATTTTTCTTCTGAGATTTTAAAATACATTTTTATATTTATATATATATATTTATTGTGTGTTTATAATTTTAAAATTTTAATATACTAACGAATGTGTGGCGCAGTATAGCCAAACTTGGCTCTTGCGCCAAAAAAAATTATCAATCAATCTATCAATCACTCAGAAAATTAAAATTTTTTTAGTAAAAAATGTACGTAGAACTTTTTTTTTGTTGAATTATAAGTGCTATAAGTCAAAAATTATCTGTAACTCTCATTTCTCGTACTAAAGAACGTTGCACAGATCTAAGTGGTTTATTGCAATACTTACACAACGGTAAAAGCAAAATCTCAGGAATAAATTTTTTCCCAGTTCCTTCTTTAAGGTATCCGACTACGTTCGGAACAGTGATTTTAAAAAAGCGCATAAATGGATAATTGTCATGATATTTAGTGTCACTTAGAGTATAAACATGTATAAAATTGTTTTAAGGACATTTTGACAATTTTTTTTATTTAAATACAATATTTCGGCAAAAAGTTAACTTAGAATAACCATTTTTCAAAATGTTCTCCTTTTAAAAAATGCTTCTATAATAATAATACTTTTGTGTGTGTGCTTATATAAAGTAAAGACTTCTACAGAGAGTCTGAACTAATTTTTTTTTAAAAAATTTACATTATTTTTTTAGAGTTACAACCCCTTGAAATAATTATGGCGTTTTTTCTTAAAATTTCCCCATCCGTTGCCGTAAAAATGGATAAACCCATTCTAAGTTATATATTTCAAAAATTCTAGTTAAGCCTCTGTACAGAGGCCCAAGCTATAACAGGCAAATATTATTATAATAGAAGCATTTTTCAAAAGGGAAAATTTTTGGAAAAGGGGTCATTCTTGTTCATTTTTGTCAAAATATTGTTCTTAAATAATTTTTTATTGTAATAATAATTTTTAAAAATTTTATATACATTTTTTTAATCTAAGTGACACTAAATATCATAAAAAATTATTCCCTTTATACGCTTTGCAAAATCCGGTTCCGAACGTAGTCGGATACCTTAAAACCAAATTTTTTTTCAATGTTTCAGCCTAGTCTCTATTTCAAATAGGTAAACTTATTTTTTTTTTAACACTAATCGTAACCCGAAATTCAAGAGATAGAAAATTTTTAGAGGGGTTGCAAACCTACTTGCTTAGAGAAGGCGTAATAACCCAAAAAATAAACTACTTAGGGATTTACAGCAACAATTACCAGACTTTTGAAAATTGTTTAAAAACAAAAGTAAATTCAGTTAGATGTTGTCTCATTGATTAAAGGTTTTTGGTTTTTTTAAAAAATAAAATTTTCCAATTTTTTATTCAACTTTTTTTTTTCATATAACCAAAGCAACATAAATATTACTTCAATTTGCCCCAATTGGATTGGTTGGTAGATATGGGGGGAAAACCAAAAATTAAATTAAAAAAAAATTCCAATTTGTCAGAAACCAATTTGGCAAAAAAATATTATTTAAGGCCCCTTTGGGTTTGGAAATGAGATTTTGGGTACAATAAACCCAAAAAAGCCCGTTTATTTATTTTAATTAAAATTTATGTTTTCCACATTTTACGCCATTTGTCGCCAATAACCGATTGTTATCGGTGGCATTCGTTATTTTCAGAAATATTCTAATATAAATTAGCTCTAACGAAGTGAATGAATATGTTCAGGAAGAAATGGCAAATAATTCTATTTCGTGCTCACCGAATCGATAGCCAAATGACAATGCACAACTGCACTCTATACCTACCTCAGTGATCTTATTACCAACGGTTCTTTTCAACATGAATCTCACAGTCAACACCGACCCGACTGATCAAAGAAACATTAAGCAACAAATTCACAACATTCTTCCACAAGTTACAGAACTTCCCCCCTTCCAAAATAACTTAACCTGCTACATCATGATTGGGGCAGAGAGAAGAACTCTACAAGAAACATTCTTCATCCAAAAAAAAAGGAAAAATAAAAGAAAAACTTCATTCCTCAGGAGATTCCTCGAGACATACGCCATAAAGTTTAACCACTCCGACAGCTAAAACAAATCCACACAATTCCCCGTTCTATTCCCCCCTTCCTTCAGGGCAATTCTTGTGGGTTTCTCTTCACCCCGCGGCAACACAACTCCCTCTTTTTTTTCCTTCTTTCTGTCAAAATAGAACAAGTAAGAACAGACAGAAGCACCCCTCCCCTCTGTTCAGAAGGAAGAGAGAGAGAGCTGAAATGAACTTTGATTTGACTTGCATCGGGTAGGAAAGGCTATAAATTTTCTGCATTGCTCAACTTTTATCGTGACTTAAGCGGTTATTCTCTTCCTCTTTCCGTCTCTCTTTTCATTCTTCTTCGCGTCTATTTTTCTATCTTTGGAAGGGAAACAGCTCAGAGGCAAGATAGAAGGAAAAAATCCCAAATCACACAGGTGATCGCCATTTTGGGACACAATACATACTTGATTGCCAACAACAACATTTAAAGCAGTTAGAGGAATACATTTGGTTTGTTTCAATTAGTATAATACCGGAACTGCGCAAATAGCTGTTGGTGAAAGATCTTGTCATTTAGAAGACAGTACCTCATACACCAAATTCTCCCATTAAGCCAAGAGATGACATTTGAGGACCAGAGGACGCTTTATAGTTCAAAGGATCCTCTGTAAAATCATGACTGAAACTTACATGATTTTACCATAAGGCTGCAAAAGGTCAGATAATCTTACAAGGAATCACCTTTATCATCTTAAAACCAATATTTAAGTGAAATTAATATAAAAGAAGTTTTTTTTTTAAAAAAGTATTAGATTGTGTGGAGCAAATATAAAGAACAAAGCTCAAGTCATAATGAGTGAGTGTTTATTAAGGTCGCACTTAAGAAACTATGTTGTCCATTAGCGAAGGACCTTATAATTTTGTACACTTGTCACATGACGGGGAGAAGAACTGACCAAACTTTTACACACCGTCAACGGGAGGACTTTGAGCTTCGATAGATTTGTAATGTATCAGCCTCTCTACAGGATTTGAGCTTGCAACACAACAACACAGACTCCGTGACCATGACCATTAGACTATCGTGGCCACAAGAAAGTTATTATATCTCATCCATTACTAAACCGATTGGAAATGGTCCCCGTTAATATAAAAATATTACTACTGACGTTTTTGGAGGCCATACATTTCAAAGGGTATTAGACGTAACTGTAACATGACGTCAAACAGTTAATGAGCTGATGCTGTATTTTAAAAATTTGATCCACGATCATGAGATGGAAACGGCCTTTGAAATGATACCATATTCTCTATGGCTTAGTATAATCGTGTGGATTTTCTAAGCTGTATCTCCAATCACCAGTGGCGCACACAAGGGGAAGGGGAGTCTCCGAGTCTGGACCCCCCCAAAGCCCTTTATTTTTTTTAATTGATTATACTCCTATGTATATAGTACGTAAAATTTCATTAAGTATTTGTTATTAATACTTAATTTTATTTATTAATGCTAATTATTTTTTCAATAATTAATTCTTTTACTGTTTTTTGTTCTCGAAAATCGACAAAATCAAAAGAATGTGTTGGGTGGCGAACTGGAACATGATGCCAGAATGGTAGACTTTCAACACTGGACCTTGAAAAATTTCTGTGTGCGCTACTGCCAATGACCATACATTCACGAATGAGTACAAGTTGTTTTAATAAATTAATAAACTGATAAAATATTTAAAAAAATTTGTACGAATCGTACGAGAAATCTATCAGTTATAATATATTTCTGAAAATTAAGTTCATTATTGGTGAAAGCAGACATTTGAAAAATAAGTACAATGGGGTCAAATTCATGACCGTCACACAATATAATCACGTGTTTACCTTCAGATATGACATCAGACTCGCATTTGTTGTTGAAAAAAATTTTTAAATTTGATAATTGGTTACAGATGTCCAAGACTGTTCACAAAATTTTTTCCAATAAATAAATAAATTACATGGGTATATTTTTATAATCAAGTGTATTTTGTTTACCTATGTGAATTGTAATTATTAAAAAATATGTCCTTTTTGAATGAAAGTTTCTTTAAAACAAATTTCGCAACAGTGTGGTACATGAAATGATTGGCTGAAAAAGCTTGATTGCATTTATCACGTGAGTAATGACGTCACATGAGTTTAGCCCATATATTCATAGAAAAAACAATAACCCATTGGAAACTAATAATATAATAAAAATTAATTCATTTAAAATGTTTTCATACATAATAATTTTTGTTCACAACTCCAAAGTTATTCCCTCCTTTGAATATTTATGAGACTGAAGATCAAAGATAAAGAAACACTTTACAATCTAACATTATTGAGGAATTTAAAACAATTATGTACTAATGTCCTCTAAATTAATCCCGCAGTCTCTTAAGGCAATTAAATATGTCATTTTAAGGATTTAAATTTAATATGTTGGCACATACTCATATGTATTACATTATGACATTCAAATTCAATACTTCTACGGCTCTTTCACGCAGTTTGCAAACCCCTTTAGATCAATATTTTAAGAGGATTTAGAATAACATTATAACTTAACATCTTAGGAAAATAGGAATTTCCGTGCGATCCGCATTAGAACTGTTTAAGAAGCTTTACAGAAACTATACTTCAAAGCTTTTGAATTCAGGAGAGTTTAATTTAAATTTTCGTTTGATTAAAAACTTATTTTGAATTAAATTTAAAAAATATATTATTTGCTTTATTTTACAGACTTTTGATATCTTACCATCTCCGCGAGAAAAAATTTATATATTCATTTAATAATAAATTCAATTTATTAGTATAGCGTATACACATTAATTTAAAAAATTTATAGTTCCATAAAATTCTGCATACAACGCGCACTTTTAACACAAAAAATAAGATCAAAATTTACGGGTGCCCGTTATACGCCGGGTATAGAAATGTAGAAATGAAAGCTTTAACACAAGTAATATATATATATATATAAATTTAATGTCAATTTCTACTTAGATCAACAAAGAAATATTTTATTTTAGCTACTTTTAATTAAATAGTTACAATTAATATAAATATGTATATACATATGACGGAAGCATAACATTAAGTGGTAATTAATTTTTATTAATTATCATTAATCCCAAACAATCGTGTTTATAAAATTTTAGTTCAACTGAATGCTTTAAAATGTGAGAAAAAAAATATTTTCGACGCAAGTCACCAAAAATGATGCCTACGTGGCTGGCTGTATTTGTAACTCTTCGAATAATTAGTTTTAATCGATTAATTTTTAATAATAATAATTAAATTATTGTAATGACATCCAAAATAATCATGTATATAAAATTTTAGCTTAATCGAGCGCTTTAAAATGTATTTTATTAACGTTTGAAAATTCTACCAAGATAAATAAATAGAGAGTGTGAGCTAATAATAGGAATTGAAAAATAAAAAAAGATGAGCATAGAAAAAAGTTAGACTTCTACATAGATCGAAATATTTTTTCTTTAAAAAATGACATTCCTTATGAACTTAAAGGGTTGTAGTTCCAGAAGTATAGTATTTTTTTTAAAGCTTGGAATATAATATCTGGAATAAATGACTTAAAACATAAGAGTATTGCAGCCATGCATTTCGGGTTTCTTCGTAAAAAAGGGGGTGGGCGTTATGCGATGAACATACCTAAAATCTAAATATTGCATCTTAAAAGTATAGGTGCGCGTTATATACGCCGGCTTTTACGGTAATTTTAAAAATTAAATAACAGAAATACTGCATAAAATAAATTGTACAGTCCAGGTTGTAGATTAAAAATCGACTGAAACTGTCTTATAGAAATTTTTGCATCGTTTTTGTATGTTAGGATATATAACAACCCTTTTGAGTCAAAATTATTCTAATGCCTTGCCAGGAACACATTCGTGTATATTTCAGCTTGATGCTAAATATTTTAAATAAATGCTTTACTGTTACAGTTGCAAATAGAAGCAAAAATAACATATTTCACTTAAAATAAGTAGGTAAAGACACCAGCTGTTGATTTCAAAGATATTGTTATGGGAAGTTTGTAAAATGTTTGCTTCCCTGCGGAAAGGATATTGGGACCGGAAAGATCGCTTGAGGGCTAAAAAAAGAACGCTCTTCAATAATGCTAAGCGAGTAAGAGTGACCTCGTACAATTTTTTTATGTTGTAATAACCGACTGGTCATGACCGCGAATTCTAACCGACGTAGCTGAGTCGCGAGTTCGAGTCTTGGTGCCCTTTTGGACCTCCAATGTGAAGAAAGCGATGAACTTTAAATCAATCTAAACTCAAAATCATTACGCTGGTGTGGAAATTTAAAAATTCTTATATCTAGTAATTTTCTCCATTAATTGTCAATAAAAAGAATCATTTACTTTCATTTGGCTTGAATTTCTTATAAGAGTCAAACGACAGTTTTAAATAAGTTCAAAATTCGACTATACTAGTGTTAAAATTCATTTTATTTATTGAAATCATGAGAAGAGAGAGAATATATTTAACCCCTTAACATTCGCTAACCTGTCTCGCTCAACCGGTGCGTTAGGTGCCCCGGACATATATATACGTCTTTCCGAAATACGTTCTTTTATTGCGCTGCTATCACTAAAACTATTCCGAAAGTTTTGTAATGCAATAAAATGAACTTGACAGTATTTGCGAAGGATTTACTTATTTCAGAGAAAAATTTGTTTATTTGAGCCTTTTCTTTTTCTCCCTAATACACCGAATACACACGCCTATGTGAAAAACGGTGGCACTGGAGAACCCATAGCATAACTTTTAATCGGTAGCTAAAGGGTTATTACAAGATTCGTTGCACATTAATATGTAGTAAAAGATTTTAATTTATTTTAGATATATTTTTTATTAGATATTTAATAGTACAATTTTGAAGTCTGACCAATCAGACCTCCAGAGTTCACAGAAATCCAAATTCTCCCTCTATACAAAAACATTTATTAACTAAACACTTTTACGGTAAATAATAGTCATTTTATTCATAAAATAACTAACTGGCTTACAGATAACAGTTATTTTATTATATAGTGTATCAAAATAAATATAAGTATCCAAGTATTTATTATCTTGGCGAAGAGTTTTCGTCGTTAACATTTTTTTATTACTTTTTTACCGTACATAGCAGCAACTTTATCAACTAAACAAGTAATTTGCAGTAAATATCAGTAATTTGATTATTCAAATAACTAGTTTACGGTAAACAATGCTATTTTATTAATAAAATTACTTCCTGCACAAAATAATAGTGTTTTTATATAAGCTATCTTTTGCTTGATAGACAAAACAAAAACGAATCTCATGTTGGGATAAACAAGATAATTAAATAACTTAGTAGAAAATTGTTAGATTACGCAGATTTAAGGCAGTTTATTTATGGAAGTAGAAATTATATCCTATATATATATATAACTCTTAGAAAGTTGCAATGAGTTCTGGTTTGTTCATTTTGTATAAGTTAAAATTATTTTTGAGATAGCCTTAAAGACACAGGGATTACCAAATCTTTTCAAACAACAACCCCTTTTAAAAAAGAATAGTTTTCTTTATGTAACCCCATATTCTTTCCACAATATTCAGCATATAATACAAACATATTACTAATAATTACACAAAAAACTTAAAGATAACTTAGCAAGGAATATGAACAGGAAATGTAGGAAAAGTGATTTATTAGATTTATAAGTTTTATTTTTTGTACTATGACTTTCCGCTTCAGATCTCTATATCATGGATCAGAAATCCCTATATGCAAATCTGTATTATATACTATACATACATACTAAAATAGTAATTATTATCTAATAATAAAGGCTAAATCAACAAAAAACTAAACTAATAACTTAATAACAACTTAGTTTAACGAAGAATGTGAACAGAAAATTGAGGAAAATGTGATGCATTATATTTATATTTTTTTTATTTCTTATGCTAAGGAATCCACTTTAGATAAGTCGATCAGAAATGCCTACATGCAAATCAACATTATATGCATATGTACTAAAACAGATTTTTTCTAATAATTACCATTCTTTAAAATCAAATAAAGTTTCAAAACATAAATATTTATCATCGATCCCTATAAACCCCTGGAATACTGTAGACCCTTTTAAACAAGAACAGACCCTAAGGGGAACACGTGGATTCTATTAAAATTTCCTAAGATCTAAGGTTTTAATTCTTGAATTAATTTTTAATTAGTTCTCCAAATTAATTCCTCTAACAGCTACATTGGTGGTTATTCTTTTTTTCAATTCCTACTATTAGTTCACTTTCTCTCTCTCTCTCTCTCACACACACACATACACACATCTTGTTCAAATTTTTAATCGTTAATAAAATACTTTCTATTCATCCATTCAAGTTCAAATATATTTTTTTGAACCTGTAGTGGATGACATTGATGTTAATACATTTTTTTTCAAATATCAATTCATTAATTATATTTTATTTTTTTCCTTTTAAATTTATTCTGCGTTATTTCTGTAGAAGTTACAACTAGCTGCAACAGATGGCACCAGTACATTTTTCTAACAAAGTTGAAATTGACTTGAAATTGTTTTTATTTATATTACTTGCTTAGGAAGTAATTCAATCATGAACATCATGACAATTTATCTTCACGATTGCGTCCAAGAAATCTTTTATATACTAAAATAATTCTGAAATATAATTTTTTTTCATTAATTTGCATATACACATTAATAACAGTTAGTAATGAATGTAAGCTCAAAATTACTAGAAAAGAGTGAAATAAAAATATAAGAAATCCTCGCAATTTTCAGCCAGTTTTGATTTTTATCAGCAAAATTAACCATAATGCTTCTCCCTATTAATCGTAAACCATCATTTAGTAAAGTATCATTCGAATGGATTTAGAATGATAAAATCTAGAGTATTAAAAACGACATTTTGAACGAATCAAATTGTTTTACTAGCAATTTTCCCATACGCAAAAATATAAATAAGTAAACAAATATAAATAACAGAATATTATATATAATCTCTTTTAAAATATTCACACTACATTTATCAAAAGTAAAAAGAGACATAAAAAAAAAATAGAAAGAAGAAATAACGAGAGTCTACTTTTTCAATCAAATTTCCCCAAGAACGAACTTCTCACGAATATTTATCTAATCTCATCCATCCCCACCCCACGCGATATTTCATAACTCCCCCTTCTTCACCCCTTCCCTACCCCCTATATTTTTCCCCCATCCACCAAAAGCAAAGAAAGATGGATAAAAAAAAAATCGAATCAAACAAACTAAAAAAGAACGAAACTCATGAACATTTATGACCTTCCGTCGAGCGGAGTTGAGTTGAAACGGAAAAGAGGGGGTAGGAAAATCATATATATAAATATATGAAAGACACATATGAAAAAAAAAAGAACTTTAGAGGGGTGGGTGTCTACAGACGTCTGCAAAAATACAGGGCTATGCATACCAAGTGGAGAAAAGAGCCTAGATCTTATAGTCTAATGGATAGAGCGCAAACCCCCGGATCTTGCAAACGATTCCATCGCCAAGCCCCATCTTATATGTATATATACATATATATCCAAATATTTATACTTATTTTCTTGGCGAAGAATTTCCGTCGCCAAGTTATGCATATCTTTTTTTATTACTTCCCCCACGAAAAGGAGAAATATTTCTCGGAAAACATACTAGTGGAAAAGTGTGAAAATATAAAAATGTATAAACTACCTTTTTACAGATAGAGGGAGAGAATATATATGTATATATACACAATCTAGTTTAAAAATATAAAAACGTATTGATATATTGATGCAAAAAAGAGAAGGGGGGGAGGTTGTTTTTTTTTTTTTTCTTTCTTTCGCATTCCACACACATCCACCTTTATGTATATACTTCCACACGCAAATGCACATTGATACGTTTTTTCGGGTTTTGGAAAAAAGCAAAAGGCGTTCTCAAACATAATGCTAGGAAAGAAGTGTTTCTCGATCTGGTATAAAAATACGATACCGGCTGAAGTAGCAAAGTCGAATGGAAAAGATGCTGGGAAAAAAATGAGGTAGGGAAAAAAACAGGGGGGAGAAGAAAAGAGAAAAAAAAATGTATAAATATGTAGAAAAGAAGAAATATTTGTGCATCCGCCGACGTTGCTCGATTTATATCGACTAAAAACAGCTTTCTTTGCAGGGTGATGTTTTTTTATTTATTTATTTTCCTACTTCTCCTTAGCATCTTTCAATGTTGATAGAGTTGGTTTTGAGGAGAGCAACCCAGGGAAAAAAGAAGGGAGAGGGGGAATCGGAAACAAGTCAGATTTTAGACCTTTCCGATTTAGCATTTGTTTCGATTTCTTTAAGCCAGAATAAACTTTGGACTTAGATTCGAAGGGATAGGTTCTATTCGAATAGAATAAAATAAAACAGATCCCCCTGGAATGGTTTGGCTTTGAATTAAAATAAGTCTACAGTAAGAGTTCCCAGGTTTTCTTTTGGTCGTGGACCAACTGCTTTTTTCCCCCTAATTTTAAGCATGTGAACCCCTAGTTTTTTCTTTAGAATTGTTGTTTTAAATTATGTGGACCCTCCTTCGAATCATATAATATATGTAATATATTTATTATTTGTGGCATAATATTCTGCTTGAAATACAAAAGATTGAATAATCAAAAGCAATTGTATTCCCCCCCCCCTTTTTTTTTTTTCTTCTTCTAATGGGGCTGCGCATTGGTATTGTTAACCTTTGCAGGCCTAGAACATTCCCTAGGAGCTGGTATCACTTTTTAGAGTGGCACCATATAGGCGATACCAATTATCGCAAGTAATTTATTACACCCGGTTTCCTCCCCCGAGGAAGGCACCTGAGTAAAAATTTATAAAAATTGGACTGAAAATTCATATTATTTATTTTACTTTACAGAGGGGAATCAGTCGCAGCAATTAAAATTATAAAATTCGGGGAAATATCACAAATGGAAACCGCATTCTTCAGCCAAATCATGGGTTCGAAAACTGTTGCAACCAGTCACGTCTTAAACCATCTTGAAGCCCTGCGCTTCAGTGCAAAACTAGGACTACTTTTAAATAGACAGTATATACCACACGTTGTCAAATACTCGTACAAATGGTGACCCGTAACCAGTGGCATATCCCGCAACCCTCCAACGGGGGGGGCGTCAAAGGTCGAAAGTCCACCATTCTAGTAGTATCATACCCCAATACACCACCCAACATATTCTTTTGGACTTTGTCGATTATTGGGAACGAAAAAGTCTACAAAATAAATTATGGAATCAATAATTAGCGTTAATTAATGAAATTAATTATTAATAACATAAACTTAATTAAATTTTACGTACTATATACGTAGGATTATAATCAATCAGAAAAAAAAATCAAGAGCGCTGGGGAAAGGGGTCTAGACCCTTCCCCCTTGTGTGCGCCACAGCCCATAAAAAATAAATGGGCGTGGCTCACAAGCTCATAAACCTTGGCAAAAGCCGCCTGCCTTCTTTTAACTTAACTAAATTCAGTGGCGCAACAGCCTACTGTACCTATCTTAGTTTTCCTGGCCTTGGGCACTGAGGTGCATGTGCAGATGTTCTCGGTCAGGAGGTTAGTCTGATGTGAAACCCTCGGTGTTTAGTTCCCAAGAGAGCTTGATACTCATTTATCGACCCACTGAAGGGATTAAAAACTGCTTCTTTTTACTAAATGAGTAATAATGGTTTGTTGTGGTAGACCTAGGCACGGGCATGACATAATAATTTAGTTTTACCACTGTTGCCAGATGGCATATGGTTCAAAATTGCCAGTTCGGATAATACGTCAAGGAATAAACTCAAACTCAGTGGCGCTACAGCCTATGAGGGCCAAGGCCTACTGTGCCCATCTCAGTGTACGTGACCATTGGGCGCTGAGGTGCATGAGCAGATGTGCCTAACAGGTGGTCAATCTGAAGTGAGACCCTCAGTGTTTAATTCCCCAAGCAAGCTTGGTACTCCTTTATCGACCCGCTGCAGGAGGGATGAAAGGCTGAGTCGACCATGCCCAGCCTGAGGATAGAACCTCGAGCCTGTAGTGTAGAAGTGCGATACGCTACCCCTCAGCCATTGGGTCTTCATATCCAGGAATAACGACGATTAAAATTATTTGGAATATGATTTTATTCAGGCCAAGTTAAGAACGAGACGGAGTTCTTGGCCCATGCCTTAAAATACCCCTGGGTGCAAGTGAAGATCTCCCATACACAGAGTGACCGCGGTAGCCTAGCGATCAAGGTAACGGACTCGTGGCTGGCGTGTCATGAGTTCGAGTCTAGTACTGTTGAAGATCTGCCGTGTAGATGGGGCCGATGCACGTTAAATATGGCGAGGCTCTAACATCCTCCCGTTGGTGGGGTGTAGAAGTTAGGAGGGGGTGTCCCAGTTCAGGTGTCGCTCTCTTCACTTGACCATGGTTCAAAATTACGAGGTCAGTAGCCAAAAGCTCTTGTGTAGCTGAATAATGTGACGTCAGTTTTCACTCACTCAAATATCAATTTTGTCGAGGCTGAAAGTCCTCACGTTGGCATGATGTGCAAGTTTTAAGAGGAGAGTTGCGAAGTCTAATGTCATTCCCGTCACCCGACCAAAATTACAAATTAAAGGTCCGTCTCTATCAGACCGATTCTTGCTTTGGAATGTGACGTGAATAAACAATAAAATCAAATAATCATATTACTAATAATTCTTCGCTACTTAAAAAACAATTTAAAGTAAAAGAAAATTAAATTTTTATCTCAGACTCGATAAGAATTTCTCATTTGTTCGAGAGAAGCAATTCTAAGGAGCGCCAATATAATACCAATATAAATATTATTAATAACACGGCGCAAACCCATTTTAAATAAATCAAAAAATTATTTCTCCAGAAGTCCGAATGTCAGAACGTTAAAAAAGGAAACTCCCTTTTGAAATATGATCCTTAAACACGGCAATAATTATATCTACCACAAACATTTATGTTTATAATTATGCGAATATCAAAATAACAACAAAATCTAAGACAGAGAAGGGAAAACAATTTGCATTTTTGCTCATGGGGGTGAAAAATAAGAAAAAAAAGAAAACCTCTTCATTTGCAATTTATCTTGCAGTACCGAATTTTAGAAAGATGGAATAAAAAAATGCAATAATAAAGCGGTGTGTAATAATTTATCGCTTGTGGAGAAAGTTCTCATCAGCCTCTTTCCCTCTTAGAACACGACTCATTTACTCCACAGAGAGAAGATTCTTTTTATTTTTTTTATTTTTATTTTTATACACCCTACCCTCGACCCAAAAAAAGTAATAAACAAAAACTTTTTTCCAGACGCATATTTTATCTCATTTGCATGGAACTTACGACAAAAATCATTCATCATCAAAAGCATCCCTAAAAGGGAAGAAATAAGAAAATAATTTTTTTTAAAAAAAAAAAAAAGAAACCAGCATAAGAATTACGATATGCACGAATAAAGAAGAAAAAAAAAAGAAAAGAAAGAAAAGCGGAGAGGAGAAATTCATTTTTCCATAAATTAATTCTTGACAAATACTTTATAAAAGAAACGGGTTAAACAGTAGATATGAATTTATATCAGTTTTTTTCAAATTCAGCGTTCGTACAATTCTATTATTTTCCTTTCAAACGGCGCATGAAATAATGCTTTAATAACGAGATATATATTCTTTCTTCGTGTATGGGAGTTTCACTCGCTAAATTTAAGACGATTTTAATAACTGAAGCTAAAAAGCTCATTAAATATGCATTTGGAGCTTGATTTATTACTCT
>BMAV01022970.1:386849-397226 GCA_019973955.1 Trichonephila inaurata madagascariensis
GACTCTACTCTATAACTTTTTATTCCTGATATTTGCATTCTAGAAACGAAGGCCATTTTCAGCGTTTTGTTGATTTACAAAAAATTCAGGAAGACCCCAAGGGAGAAAAAAAAACTCCTTTATTCTTCCTTTCTTGTCTTTTTTCTTCATGCCTATGCAACTTTTTACCCCTCACTTTTTCTAAAATGTCTTCAGTGACAAAAGTTTACGTGAACTTACATTTGCATGTAAAAGCAGTTAACTATCACCAACAAGAGAGGAAGAGAGAAGGGAAAAAGGGAATAAAAAAATTCCCTTATTTTTTTTCCTCCAACACACACATTCCTTTCTTTCTCTTCATTCCCCTGTAACTTTATCTCAACACTTAGATATACCTCAGTATCAACTTCAGTTGGTGACTTAAAGACCTCTTTTTTTTTTTTTTTTTTTTTTTTTTGTTGTCGCCCCCCACCCCCCCCCCCACGGGGACGGGGGATGTGGGGGGGGGGGGGGTTGGAATGTTCCTTTTTCTTTTCACTCTCGAAAACTTCTCTTGGTAATGAACCTGGAAGAATAAAGCCTTTGCGTTGCAGGTTTTGCAAATGTTAGGGGAAAGATAGGGTTCCCATAGACGCCTTTGGCGATGAAAATTAGGAGCCAAAGGGAAAAATCACTAATACTTTGGAATAAAATAAACCGCACAGAAATGGCAAATGCTATTATTTTGAAGAATGTTTTTGTTAAAATCGTACATAAATAATACTACACTCCATAGATGTATAATTATCATAATCTAAGATAGGAGAAGATTTATATATAAGAAAAATTCTTCACAAACTGTACACATTTTAATTTACACAACAGTAATTAAGAGAAATATCATTATACACGTACTATTAACATATATTTAATTAATCTTAGTGTATTAATTCGTGTGATCCACAATTGCACATATTAAATAATTACATCAAAATTAACAAAAAAAACTAATTTTATTTTAAAAAATTTGGATCTATCTTAAATGCTAATATTAATGGCCACACTTGTGTTTTAATTATCATATTTATCAAAAATATAATTTTATTTTTACGATTCTTATCCCGGGGTCACTCGCGCCTGTTTTTGCTACTATCGTTACTCGCAGTTTGTAGGGCCGCGGTAGCCGAGTGGTATAGGTATCGGATCGTGGCTTACATTGTCACGAGTTCGAGCCCAGTACCCGTGTAGGGCAGCGATGCATGTTAAATCTGTCGAGAGCTGAAACGTCCCCCCGTTGGTGTGGTGTGGTAGTTAGGAGAGGGGGGTCCAACTCAGGTGTCGTCCACGTCACTTGACCGTGGTTCAAAATTACGTGGTCCGTCGCCAAAAGCCCTCGAGTAGCTGAACAGTGCGACGTTAATATTCAATCAATCAATCGCAGTTTGTAGAGAACACAACCTAAACTTTTAACTCGTGTGTTTAATTATGAAAAAAAGAATTAAGTCAATTATGGTACATATTTATAGAAGTACAAGATGCTTTTTTGTATTATACGAATAAAATTATTAAATTGATTACATACAAATGAGACTAACATTCATTTAAATCGTGATTCTGCACATTCTTTTTGGAATAATGGGAGGCTTTTCTTGTTGCTGGGGTATACAGAACACCCTGCGCGAGTGATCGCGGGGTTAGTAAAGCATTTGTCACCCATCCGATATAGTGGTTAGCAACGCGGACTACTGTGCCGTAGGACCTGGGTTCGAATTCCGGAAAAGGCATGGATGTTTGTAGATGAAGAGTGCATTTGTTGTATGGGGGTTCTCTACACAGCCGTCGAGCCGCAAGTCCTCTCGTGAGGTTGGTGGAAGGGGAAGAGAAGTGGGAGTCCCCTGCCCCTCAGGATGTTGTTCCTCAAAATTGGGGTGGAACCGAGCGAAGTCGTACGGTCACCTGCATTGTGCTAAAGGCTACGGCCAATGACAGGCGTACATCTACCCCTTGCCATGATGAATTTCGTGGGCGTGGATCTGACCCAGTCGAGATCAAGTGGCATAAAAAACAACAACAACAATAAAGCATTTAAAGAAATGTCAATGCTGATAGAAATATTCATAAGCTTAATGATCAAAGACCTATGGGTTCGATATGATGGAAGTTATTAGCAACATGTAGAACCAAAAATGGAATTACCTTTTTTTTCCTAACGTCGCACGAGAGCCATTCACGATGGACCTCGTGATGTTGAACCAAGGTCAAATGACGTAGATTGCACCGGAACTGCCAACTCACTACCTAAACTTTTACACCACAACAACGTCAGGACTTTGAGCCTCGACATACTTAACATGCATCAGCTTATCCACACAGCGGGTCTTTATTGGAATTAGGACTTGAATCTGCGACTCAACAGCAACAATGGAGTCACGAGTTCATGATCATGACAACTGGGCTACCTTGGCCACAAAAATTGGCATCATAAGATCTCCAGTGATCGCATGTTAAGTGTTTTATTGCATTCTAAAAAAAATTCAAAGCACCCTAGAGCTACACACGAAGTAACACAATATTAGTTTATAATTTTCTATCATGTACAACTATGTTATGTCAGCTTGTACCTCCCTTTTCTGACAACCAAATCACGTGATGATTTTGAGGCCAAGTTTCATTACAACAAAAGCGTTCATTATTCTTTAATAAAACCAGGATACGAAGTGTCAAGATTTCAACGATGGCAAACTCGAAGTTCTCGATTTTAGCCATTGCAGCGATGTGAAATTGGCAACGGACCTCATAAATTTAAGTGACGAGTTACACTTCATTTTCAAAATTACTACACTACACTAATTTTGAGAGTAAGAACTGAACTGAAATGATTTTTTCATCACCAGATTGACTGATTGATTGATTGAATATTAACGTCGCACTGTTCAGCTACACGAGGGCTTTTGGCGACGGACCAATTCAATTTGAACCACGGTCAAGGGGCGGGGACGACACCTGAGCTGGCACCCCTCTCCTAACTCCCACACCACACCAACTGGAGGACGTTTCATCTCTCGACAAATTTAACGTGCATCGCTGCCCTACACGGCGGGTCTTTAATGATACAGGGCTCGAACTCGTGACAAGGCAAGCCACGATCCGATACCTATACCACTCGGCTACCGCGGCCATTTTTCATCACCAGATTAAGTATTTGCTTCGGCAACATTTATTAAATATTATGGAACCACAAAAGGGGGGGGCGGGAGTATACATTGTTATTATATTAACGATTTTAAAAATTAATTCTAATATTTAATAGGAAAAATAAACGAGGCAACCTCTAACTTTTCTGATAAATAAATACATGCATGTAAAAAAGAACAGAAAGCTCGATGGTTAATTACCATGCTGTGCTTTTATGAAATAAATTATTTAAGCAGAACATTTTGAATTAAATAAAATATTTTAATACTGTGAATGTCTACCGTATTTGTTAAAGAGAATCAACTTATATTGACACTTAACTAGTGGTACACACAAGGGGTGGGGGTAACAGGTCCGGAACCCTCTCCCATAGGCTCCTCCCCCTTTTTCGGTTGATTATAATCCTATGTATATAGTAAGTAAAATTTAATTAAGTATTTGTTAATAACAGTTAATTTTATTAATTAATGCTAATTATTTATTCAATAATTCATTTTTTACAGTTTTCTGTTCCCGAAAACCGAGAAAATCAAAGGAATATGTTGGACGGCGTGTTGGGGTATGATACGAGAGTGGCAGACTTTTGACCCTGGACCGCCCCTCCCTTGAAAAATTCCTGTGCATGGCACTGCACTAAACTCACTACAACTTATTTTTGTTAGTTTTTTCCCCCCTCCATCAGAAGCTTTAATCGTCTTTCAAAAGGAGTAAAGAATGATTCCAGAACATAATGCCAACTTTCTGTTTGAAATAAAATTGAAAAACAAGAATAAACACACCAATCGGTCTCATAATAAGTCCACCTTTTGCAGCCTTCGCATTTCTACGAGGTAAAATATACGCATAAGATGAATCTATATCCCATTTCTTAAAGTAACAGGATAACGTGGAATTAATCCTTCTCTGTCACAATCTATCACCCTATTTCAACGACTCATTCGAGCAGACGATTTTTTTTCCTCCTGTCTGGAAGCACCCGGATAGTTAAATCCAGTCTATCCCAGTGATTTGGTCACCGATATTCACCCTGGAGCCTGAAAAAGGCGATATTTCTTCACAGCTGACAAACCCAAACGATTTTTTTATTCGATGCACGTGAGAGCATTCGTCTGACGCGAAAGGGGGTGGGAAGGGATCCTCCTATGGGTTAAATTGAGGGTGAATGCCAAACAGAAGGGAAGAACAGAATGCCAAATAGGGCATCCAGAAACCAGAGTTGAGGAAGATGAGTTTATTTGTTCGTGTGCGCGGAAAAAAGTCAGCCAAAAACCACGCCTCTACTAAATGTTAGAGGGAAGGGGGGGGGGATAATTTTTTTTACTCTTCCTCCCCCTCCCATTCTTTTCTTTTTTTGCTTTATGTTGTTGTTTGACAGATATTATGTTTACTCAATTTTCGCCAGTAGAATATTAATGGGTTTTGCTGCTCCCTTTTTCGATGTGGAAGGAGTATAAACAAGAAAGGAGGGATGGGGTAGGAATATTACTTCCTTTTTTTTGCTTTTGTTTTGGTGTGTTTAAATTAATGACATAATTTTGTATCTCTCTCTCTTATTTTTTTTTTTAAATTCACATTGTGAGTAGGAAGGAGTGTTTTTTTTTTGTTTTGTTTTTTATATTACACAGTTTTATAGGATTTTCTTCGTAACATCGAAACATTCAGTCAATTTTAATACATTTATTAAATCGTTCGTATTGCAATAGAAAGAAAATAGAGAATTTTTCGTTAAATACAGTGGAACTTCTATTTAACAAAACGGCTTAGTTACGAAAAAAAGTTCGCTTTGTGGAAAATTCGTTTAATAAAGATTCATTTTTCAACATACTTTGCAAACCACATGAAACAAATTTTAAATTCATAAACACTATATACTATTAAAAAAAGTAATTATTCACACTATTTTTTGTAAATTAATACTTGTTTATTTTATAAATTTTACCTATCAAAAAGAAATCTGCAAGGAAAGTAAGGGGAAAAAATCATTGTTTAAGAAAACAATGTATTTTAAATTTAAAAAAAAATAATTTTATGTGAAAATTAACGAGATTTTCTAATTTTAAGCCTACAAGTAATTTTAAACATACTTTACTTTATAACCAGTCACTTTTAAGCATACAAGCACCACATGCGTCCTTAAATTTAATTACTGATAAAGTTTGCTCATTTTGTTTGGGCTTTTTGTCTGAAAAAATGAAATGCTATGAATTACGGCAATTTTATTTCTCTAGATGAGTTAGCCATCTGGCAAAACCAGTTCAAGGTCATTGATAACTATAAAATGTGTTAAAATAGGAAATAATTTGAAATGTCCAGAAATATTTTTGAAATGGGAGGGGATCAAATGGCAAGAGAAAATGTTCGTTAAACAGCAAGTGCGGTTCGTTATTTGAAGGTAATTTAACGTAGAAAATATTATAAAATGTTCATGATTCCAGGAAAAAATTCGCAAAATAGAGATTCATAAAATGGAGGTCCGACAGTGTATTAAAAATATAAGCAAGAAAAGTCGAATTCTTATGTCAGACTAAAATAGTTTTTAAAATTTCTATAAAGTTTGATGCGCAAGGCTCTGAAGATCCTGATTCAGAGATATCTCTAATCACACACAACACGGTTGTATATGTCGAAATATGGATAACATAGATATTTTACAAGAGAACAAATTAATGAAAAAAAATGTGTTAGCCTTCTGACAGGGTTATCAGAATTAAAACTATCATCGTTCGCGTCTGGCGTTTTACTTTACAGTAATTTCATTGGAAAATATTCCACCCCTTTTTCTCCGCTTGGCAACATTTTCGCACTCATGGTGACATGTTCGAACAAATTTGGAGTAAACTTTTGAAGAAAAAAATAAAAACGCACTCTTAGCGTGTTACACGAATCAGCTTATATTATAAGTATATATTATAAGTAAATCGACTAGTAATAAAATAAATTAGAATTCTAAATTATTTAAATATGAATATTTAAATTACCTTATCAACCAAAATAAAATAAAAGTACAGTCAAACCTCCATATTATGAAACTCTATATTGCGAACTTTTCTATATAGCGAACTTTTCTATATAGCGAACTTTTTCCTGGAACGAAGAACATTTCACGATTTTTTTCGTAAACTAATCTCCCAATAGCGAAGAGCACTTTCTATATAACGAACTTTTTTTTCTTGTGATTCAATTTTTTCTCTCCCTATTTTCTAAATTATTTCTGGACATTTCGAATTATTCTCTCTTTTAACACACTAACTTTATGGAGGCCATAAATCTCGAACTGGTTTTATTAAATGCCTAACTCACCGAGAGTAATAGAATTCTGGACGTTTCATCCAAGAAGTGCATCCTAATCCCCCCATTGTACAGTTCACTGTAGCATCTTCGATATCCCCTTTCACTCTCAGTGCAGTTGTCTCATGTACCCGTGTCCGTTCATTTGTAGTGTTGATCAGTCATACTGGTAGCTTCGTTTCTTGTAGCTCGAAAATGTGAAAACGTAAGTGCTTGAAGGTCAAAGAAAAACATTTAATGCTTCAGGAAGTGGATAAAGGCGTCAAGAAACTTTCCTTGCAGTTATTCTTTCTTTTCTTTCCATTTTTGATGGGTAAGATATATTAAACAAGCATATATTAATTTTAAAAAAGGTGTGAATAATTACTTTTTATAATATATAGTGTTTATGAATTTAAAATTTGATTTCTGGGGTTTATAAAGAAAATAACTGAAAGATGAAATTCTATATAATGAATTTTCCATTTAGCTAACTTTTTCAATTCCTACTATTAGCTAGCACTGTCTATATATTTATTTATTAATATATTTGTATATTTATTTATTTATCTAGGTGGAATTTTCAATCGTTAATAAAATACATTTTAAAGCACCGAGTTGAGCTGAAATTTTATATACAGAATCATTTTGGATGACACTACAATAAATTAATTATAATTAATAAAAATTAATTGATTAAACCTAATTATTTAAAGAATTACAAATATAGCCACGTTGGCGACTTGTGTCAAAACTTGAAAAGGTTTTTTTCTCACGTGTTAAAGCATTCAGTTGGACTGAAATTAAAAGGACAATACGATACTTTAATGATAATTAAAAAAAAACTAATTACCACTTAATGTTGTGATTCTGTCCTATGTATATACATATTTATATTAATTGTAACTATTTAATAAAAAGTAGCTAAAATAAAAATTTTCGTTGTTGATCTAAGTAGGAATTGACTTAAAAATTATTTTTTTTATATTACTTGTTTTCAGGATTTAGCGACTTCGTTATATAGAGGTCCGACTGCAATAAAAAAAAAAGTTACTCCAAGTTCTGGCGGTATGAAGTAAATTTCAATTCCCTTCACTTTATTTTAGTTCGAGTAAATTCTTTCCCTTCCCTCAAATTAAACAAGTGGTTCCCTGTCGTACTGGAATACCACCCAAGATAAGGCAGCAGCACCCAATAACGCAAATTGGAGGCATCTGTTCCAAGTCATAAAACGTTAAAAACACAACCCCGCACGCAACCGGTATCCGAGACTCATCTACTGATTCTTTAATGATCTCATAACATATCTTTCGTGACCAAAAAAAGCACTCGGAAATAACAGCTCGCGTGTTAAAACAGCTTGGAATAGTTAACTGGAGAATAATGCCAGCTTTGTTTAAATTATTAGTAATTCAGCGTGTACACGAGAGAGAGTGGAGATAATAGCTCATGTGGGAGGGACTCGTTTGAAGTGTTCAAGGCCAAATTAAGAGAAATTTATTTAATTATTGAGGAGTGCTTAACTATTAATTGATTTTGTTTCGGAAATTTTTCAGCGGTTATATATGGCACGTGATTCCGACTAAAGACCATTTATCAGAAACATCAATATACACATTTCACGTGAAAATTTTGTTAAAGGTAAAGTTGTGTTTGAATAAGAGAAAAGAAAATGTTACTTAGAAATTATTTATTATATAAAGGATATTTGTGACAAGAAATATTTTTTAAAAAATATTAGTTTTTTGATGTAGTCTAGTAATACTGTTGTAATTATTGTAAAACTTTAAAACAATTAGGAAATACAAATCTGTGATAGATTTTTTGGAAAGACTAACCGAAAATGTGTAGCTTGAATTATAAACACTTACTTAAATAATACGTACTTAATAATAAAACGTACTTAAATAATAAGAATTAGTAGGTATAATATTAATTATAGTAAAAAAAAATAATACCAAAATACACTCCAAAAATTTAAATTTTAAATGAAAATCGTTTCCACAAACATAATCCAAAGAAAATTGTAAATTATGTATTAAATAAAGAATTTTAAAATGTTATAAATTACAAGAGTATAATGTAATTTTCATTCAAGGTATTGTTTACTAAACACATGAATAACATCAATTACATTACAGAAGATAAGCAATTATTTATTTAAATTTCTTGTTCAAGATTTAAAATGCGTATAATTTAAGCATATTTTGTTTCATCTTCAGTAAAAAAAAAGGAAATTGTAAAAAAAACTTCATTTTTACATCAATTATTTCTAGCCAACAACAAAAAAGATCTTACAAATTCAATTTCAAACAATTTTTTTAGACCGATTAAATGAAATAAAATGAGAGAAAAATAGTTATAAAAAGGAAAACTTCTTTTTTAAAAAAAAAAGAGTTTTCTATCACCATATTAAAATAATTTATTTAGCACATGAACTATTTAGCATAAACTAATTTCTTAAAAAATAAACAATATTAAATGATGTTGAAATGATCAAAATGTTTTTCTAAAGAGGAATTTTTTTTATTCTCCAAAAATCAGCAACAAAGTTACTATGATAACTTACAACTATAAATTTTTTGTTCTTGTTTATTTAACTATTTTTACAACATAAAAAAAGATTTCAAAATGAGCTTTTAACATTAAAACACATAAAACTGAGTTTTTTCTAAAAAAAAAAGGCAGACTTTGCCAAATTATTCAAAAACTTTGGAAATATTATATTTTATACCATTTATGATACTGTTACGAATTTTATGTAATGAATGTGTTTAAAATAGTGTAAATAATTTATATCTGGATGTATAATACGCTTATATTACTCTATGTTGTATTCATTCTATGTTAAAATTGTAACAACGCCATTCCTTTCATTGTAATGGCGATTCAATGGAAACTTGGCGATAGAGCCAAGTTGGTATCATTTTTGGCAAGTCCGCGACCATATGGATTCTTCTGGAAATTGCGGGAGTTACAATTTACTAATATCACAATGTATGACACCAGCGGAGTTTTCGAGAAATATCCGCGAGGCCTATAAATAGGGAGTTGCTCACCAAAACTGAGCTCGTATTGTTTTGACCAGCGATTAGTTGGTATTAATTTGCCGGTGAAGAGTCGATCAGCGATTAGGGATTACTTCGGTTGTTGAACAGGACGAACGAGTGCTTGCGAATAATCTTTAAACATATTTGTATTTTAGACACTGATAACTGTGTCTGAGCGCCCCAGAATGTGTGAAGGTCTTCTGAGATTTTCTCAACGAATTTGAGTACTGTATTCTGTATTTCAAAGATTGTTTTTCGACAACAATTTTCCATCGCTCCTGAAGAACTCTCGTGTTCATTGCGACTAAAATCTTCGAACCCCGAGCTACGTAACAATACTATATTATTTCTAAATCCACCATATATCGCGCGAAACCCATAAAATACAAGATAAATCATTTTAAAATATATATTACAGCTACAGTTGTTAAACGTAGCACACTAAAAGCCGATTGAGTGAATCCTCCTTTAGAGTAAATCAGTCGTAATACATAGAGCTATTCATTCGTAATAAATATGAGTGTTTTATCCAATGAATAGGCACCTGAAAAGTCCAATAGTAATCTGTAGATCCTTCATAATGTTATGGATGAACTATTCATCTGGTCAACAGGGTGTGGTCGTAACAGTTGGATCTTTTGCTTTGCAGTAGTGAATACATAATGACTTGATAAATGATATTCATATGCACTACAGAAACAGTAACTTTTCAGAGGCCAAATAACTATTTGAATATAGATTATTTACGTATTTCATTTTAATACATACTAATGGTTTGTTGCAGTATCCTTTCCGCCCCCCCCCCTTTATCGTAAGGCACACATAAAATTAATGTTACATAATTCTAAATGTGATGTTAATTAATGATCAATCTCTATACAGTTCAAATCGTTCGGGGGGGGGGGGC
>BMAV01022970.1:397326-427250 GCA_019973955.1 Trichonephila inaurata madagascariensis
GTTCGGGGGGGGGGGACTAACATATTTTTTCATGTTAAAGGATATGGCAAAAGAAAAAAAGCATAGATCCAACAAAATTAAGTTTATGACTATATATATGTATGTATGTAATAAAAATGAGCGAAAGAAAATCATTTTTTAAAAAAAAAAGAAATTTAATACAAATTTTTTGAAAAAACAAACATTTATTGAGTTTTTGGAAAATAATCTGATATTTTTCCTCTCCTTTTTTTTAAGTACCAAATTGTCAACAAATTCTTCGATGGCGTCCAATTTGTTATTTATTTCACTATTGGAATGTGTGTCTAAGAAACTGCGCATACTTTTCATGATGTTCTTTATTTCGGATTAGAAACGTTTCATCCATCATGGATTTGCAGAAAATGTACTAACCATATATTTAACAAATCCATTGCTTTTTTCTAGCATTAAAGGTTTTGATATGGGAGCATTCTGAGATCTCACTTGTTTCAACCAAACAAGTAAAACTGTCTTTAAATTCTCATGCTTGGTCATTCTCATTCGTTTTTACTGTGTCTCAAATTTACTCCGTTTAAACATTTTTGTAATTCGCTCTTTTTTTATTTTAATTATTGTTGGAAATGTAGAGCTATACCAAAATATTTATAGATTTCCATTTTCGTTTTTGATCAACAGCCTTAAAAAGCTCCATCTTCATTTTAAGTGAAATAACAGTTTGCTTCTCCCCTAGCTCTTTGCCATTGTGGTCGTAAAAAATATTCTAAAATAGAAAAAGCGGTGGCGTTTTCCGTATTTTGTTCATTTCCACAAGGGAATTCTTTTCGTGTTAAGCGATTTTCGTTTCATGTTAAGAGAAAAAATTCATGGAAATGCATAGTTGTTTTTCTAGACTGTCGTACTATTTCGTGTTGACCGATATTTCGTAATAAGCGTTTTCACGTTATACGCATGTCACTGTATATAAAGGGAAAAAGCGACTCACTCGCACCTTTATCATGATATCTCCGGAACTATTACACCTACAGACTTGATACTTAGTAGACATGTTTCTTTCATGGAGTAGAGAACAGATGTATCGAAAATCGTCTCCCGGGGAAAATTGCGAGAGGTTAAGGGGCTATATAAATAAATATTCCCGTTTCTGAACTATTAGAACTACAGACTTGAAATTTGGCAATCATGTTCCTTTCATGGAGTAGAAATTAGCAAAGAATGGCTTTTGAATCGACTCCCAAAGGATGTTAAGAGCGGCTCATTATAGATAAAAATTCCATATTGTAAACTATTAGACGTCTATTTTGTTGAGAGCATAAACGAGAATTCTACCTCAATTTTGAAAATTCAAGTCTAGTCCTTTTCAAATCAAGAGATGAGGCTTATAAGAATGTTTTTGAGTAAAATCGAACGTTTAATGCTAGAACTCAGATAACAATAATTTATATAGACTGTGTAAATTCATGAAATTCATAACTGAGAGGCCGGGTAAAGGTTAGTCAATAAATACAACAATCTTATTCACTCTAGTGATAAAGAAAAAGATTTAAATGTTAAATGTTGTTTGTTTAATATACAACGAACTTTTATCAAAAATAATTCACGATTAATAACCTTTTAAAATTTTCGCAGCACATTTATTTTGCAAAGACAATAGATTTAACTCTTGTAACTTATTCAGTTCCTACTATTAGTTCATACTCTCCCTATACATATATAAACACACACACATATATACATACATACATATATATACATATACATACATACATACATACATACATACATACATACATACATACATACAGTAGCGCACACAGGAATTTTTCAAGGGGGAGAGGGAAGGTCCGGGATCGAAAGTTCACCATTCTTATATCGTGCTCCTTTTGATTTGGTCGATTTTCGGGAACAGAACACAGTAAAAAACTAATTATTGAACAAATAATTAGCATTAATAAATAAAATTAATCACTAATAACAAATACTTAATTAAATTTTACGTACTATATACTTAGAATTAGAATCAATCGGACAAAAAATCAAGGGCTTTTGGGGGGGGGGTTCTGGACCCCCCCTTGTGTGCGCCACTGAATATATACATACATAC
The DNA here is from genome assembly GCA_019973955.1 of Trichonephila inaurata madagascariensis. Lineage (NCBI taxonomy): Eukaryota > Metazoa > Arthropoda > Arachnida > Araneae > Nephilidae > Trichonephila > Trichonephila inaurata. The sequence goes on from BMAV01022970.1 coordinate 399,410, forward strand.
ATATAAATACATACATACATACATATATATGTACCTCGCTGAAATTTTCAATCGTTAATAAAATACTTTTTATTCATCCATTTAAGTTCAAATACAATTTTTAAACTTGTAGTGGATGACACTTGACCTCAAAAACAGTTTTTTCAAATATTAATTAATTAATTTTTGTTTTATATCGGAGAGAAAAAAAATTGCCACTTAATACTGTATTCTGTCATATGTATATACATATTTCTATTAATTGTAATTATTTAAGAAAAAAGTAAATAAAATAAAATTTTTCTTTGTTGATCTAAGTAGGAATTGACTTTATTTATTATTTTTTTTTTATGTTACTTGTTTTTATTTTTTAATCGTTCCGTGTCTAGGAAAACTAACTTAGAGTCACGCTTTTACATTTTTTGATATATTTTACCGATTATTTGTGTGTGTGAATGGTATATAATTTATAATCTAAGAAGTTGCTGGTTTAATAGCAGATTTTTCAGGAAAGACGGGGAGATGGGGGTTGAGTTATGTTAAAGATGCACCTCTAATGATTGATCATCGCATAATCTTTTCCTCCCTTTACTATATACCCTCCCTCAGTGTTAAAATATAAGAAAGACGATATTAATATGATAAAGTGGAAAAATTATTTCTGGGATGTGACATTCATGATTGATTATCCCATATATATATTTAAAATAGATAAAGTATTTCACTTAGATAAATGCAAAATAATAATTTTAAATATGTATTCATTAACTGATTTATTTATTTATTTGTAATTTGATGCATCGAAAACTAGATGAATTCAGAAAGACCCGTTAAGTCCTGTACACTAAGAAATGTGGGATAAAATGCCAGTTATTTCTATTCCCCCCCCCCCCCCGGGACATTTTTGAAACGCACGTGAAACAGCTGTCTATTTCTCTATCATCTATCATATTTTTTTTCGGAAGAATTTTTTTCAGAATTCTTATTTTTTTTTTTAACCAACTTGAACTTGTTGAAAGAATAATGAAAGAATAAAATGCGAAGAAAAAAAATGGAATAAGTTTCTTTTTATAAATTCTTAAATTTTCAAGATGTGCAGGAACTACAATTTCGGGGATTGTATTTATATATAAAAAATAATCATTATAAATTTAGATTTAGTAACAATTAAACTATTCCTTTTCGATAAAACTAAAATTTTAATTTTTGTAACGTAAAACTACAATTTAAAGTAATTTAAAACTGTAGTCTATAAATAATTTTACGAAGAATTTTACTGTGTGTAATATGAAAATACGTTATTAAATATTGCTATTTTCAAAATAATACAAATAGTAGTCTAAAAATACATACTTTAAGTTTTTCTTATTTTAATTTAAATATCTATTTAAATATTATACAAATACACAACATCTACACATACTCAAAATGTATTTAATTCTTATTTATTTGAGGTAAAAATTAGGACTTATATATTTTTGTAGTTGCAATTTAAAGTCATGCTTTTAGGAGGTAATTTTTTTTTTAGATTTTAATCACGCTGTTATATATTACATCATGATGATGATTTGATTTGCTCAATGTATAAAAAGTAGAAAATCCCACCAGCAGTTTCTTTTCAAAACCGAAAATAGTTCGTTGGGAACAGTTATTTAGTAGTTTATATATATATATATATATCTTCAGTTCATTTAAGTGTATCGTAATTCCAGTTGTATATTACGCAGATTGGAGTCCGCAGATTTTATGCTTTCACTCTCTAAGTTCAAAACAGTTCCTTGAGAGCGATGGAATTTATTGTCGAAAAACAATCCTAGGGGTCTCAGGGGAGTTAACTTCTTCTCGGGGGCTGAAAATATAAACAATTTTCAAACAGATATAATTCTTTGAAATTGAAATTAAATAATTCGAATCTTCTATACATTATTTATAAAGGAATGATGCTTCAAAAAGTGTAGAATATTTAAAGAGTATAAATCATAATATTTAAAATATTGTAAGCATATGAAAATAGAAAACATTTCTGTAAGAAACATTAAGTTTTACGTTGCGCATCATATTTTTTGAAATAATAGCTCTAATTACTAGCAATAAGTTGATTTATAAAGTTAAATGTATCCTTATTACACTGTAACTATTTTTATATAAATAGAATAATAAATTATATTTAAAAAAAATTACACTTACATTTTTTTTTTAATTTCAATATTTTTCAAATATTTTGAAATACAAAATATATATAATACTAAAATTAGGTAGGGTTTAAAGAGTATGGTACATTTTATAATTCTATAAAGTTTTATACAGCAAAGGCTACTATTTTAGAAAATAGCAAGCGCAACGTAAATTTACTTAATATTTATTACAGAAATGTTTCGTAATTTCATATGCTTATAGTTTTTAAAATTATGGCTATATTTTAAACATTTTGTATCTTTTTGAAACTTTATTCCTTTTTAAAAAATGTGTAAAAAATTCGAATAATTTAATTTTAATTCCAAAGAATTATATCTATTTGCAAATCGTTTGTATTTTCACCCCCTGAGACCTCTTAAAAGTAAAGGATACAGCCAGTAAAATTCTCAACAAGGTCCCAAAATGTTTTCACACCTTCCACAGCGCTCTGACACTTCTATCAATATCTAAGAATACTAGTACGTAATATTAAAGATACTGGATGGGTGGTTTGACGCTAGTCTTGTACGCCCAAGTTTGCGGGTTCGACCCGGCCCAAGTCGATGGATTTTCATGATGCAAAAAATCGACAGCGCTATGATTATGCAGCATGTAAAAGATCCCCAGAGTGCCTGGTTGGCTTGGGTGATCTCGGCAAAATAAAATTCCAAGAGCCATTTCTCATCGTCAGAGTTCAGGTGCCGTCATCTGGGAAGGAAACTGAGAGTCAAAATTACATTGTAGCAATTGATTTCCACCAATATGATGCCACACTAAAAAGTGATACCAACTCCCGGAGAATGCACTAGGTCTGCAACAGTAACTACCAATCCGCAGCTCCATTAGAAGAAAAAATATTAAAGATTATCCTCAAGCAGTCTCTCGTCCATAGACAAGTCCATACTTCAGCAGCTGAAGTAATACTGACTCAATTTTGAAAGTGACCACCATTTTGTGTCTGCGCGATAACCTTCCAGCGCTTTTTCGAAAAATCCGCTTACATCATAGGTCGTGATGTTATAGATTTCTTCAGTATCCACACAGAATAGTTTATATGGTCGTCAAATCCCCCAAAATGGTCACCGAAAATGATGCCAACTTGGCTGTATCGTCAGTATTTCGCCAAGTTTCCATTAAAACGCCATTATAATGTAAGGGACGGCGTTACTTGCGAATATTAAAATTTTTATTATGAAATAAATACAACAGAATGTAATATTAACGTATCTCAAATATCTGTATATAAATTATTTATATTATTTTAAGATGAAAGTAAGCATTAAGTACACAAAATTATTCGTAACAATATAGTTTTCATAACCATAAAAATAATTTTTATGCACTGATTTTCCTGCAAGTAATTTATTAATAAAAATTTATTTAATTTAGACTTTATTAATTATTTTTTTAATTTATTTTAATTTTTTTACTATATTACAAACTTAGCAGCGAGAATAATACAAATTAATTCAACGAGGGAAATCGATTTTTTTTTTTTTTTTATAGAAATGGAAAGTCAATGTCTGAACAATTGGCGACTGTCAAAAAACCACAAACTCACCATATAGGCCTTTATATCGTTTGCTGACAGGAAATGGAAAGAAAGGAAGAACAAAAAATATTACTCAAAAAAATAAATAAACCAGCAATGTCAGCGAAAAAACGAAAATAATAAACTTTCCAAAACGGGGGAAAAAATGATTTTCTGCAGTATGATTTTGGCGATAAGAAAAAAAAAAGATAAATTATTTTTATTTTCCCTACTACATTTGGCGCCAGTCCTCATTTATCATCGACGCCAAACTTACATAAATAAATAAATAGGCAGCCAAAGGAAACAAAGTGAAGGTACCTTAAAGTCATTTGTCATGATGAAAAACGATATTTTTTCTGTCCCTCCAGTCCTCGCATATCTCCCTTTTTTGAAATTTGTTCTCTTGATTTATTTATTTTTAAGAATGGAACGCAAGAAAGCATCATCAAAGTGAAATTATTTAAAGAAAACTGAAACGAAATCGGAAATGGAAAAAAAAAATAAATAAATAAAGGATGAAACAACGTGTTTCGTTACCTCGTTAAGTGTTTTCAAAAATAATATTTAGAAAGATATAAATGGAGTGTAGTAGATATGAATATTTCATTTCATTCTCTTATTTTTTATTCGACATATTAATCTTTCAGAATTTGCAGGCAAAATCAAATTCAAAACTTTGTTATTGAATACTTTAAATCAGGGGGTCGGCAACCTATGGCACTCTGTAGAATTAATTCTCTGTGGCACTCAGCACTACTCTACAAATTTGTAATTTTTTTTCAGAAGATTTTGAAGTAAAATTTTTGAACTATCATCCCCAGAATTAAGGAAAGCAACACAATTACGAAAAAATCTGAAAGATAACTAACTCTAACTATTAATTGACAGCTATCAAAAATTATTGGATGCCATCGCTGGAGAGATTTAACTGTTTGAAGAAAATTGTCTGTGCTCCGCTTTCGGCTTTTGGTTCTTCATATCTAAGTGAACAAATCTTTTCTCTCGTATAAAAAAATTTTGAGTCCGCAGAAAAGTTGTTTAGCTATTGAATGTTCAGAATCATGTCAGTTGAAAGTCACAAATTATATCCTTGATATTGGGATACGAAGTACAGCGGTGCAGGGGAGGCTCGCATTAAAATATTTATTTTATTATCCAACTACTCGTATATTGAAGGAATGCTTTTATTTTACGTTGTGTGTTTTCTTCTTATTTTAAAATGAATGTGTTTTAAAAGATATATAATCTATATACAACTATAATTCTTTTATTTATTAAAGGAGTATTTTTACAATTTTTTTTTTTTGTTGTTAATAAATATTTTTAAATGATGCAAAATTAATATATAATAAAACTCTGCATCTATATTCTTGACCACTTCTTCCTAATTATGCATGCATTATCGGAGGAATCGAATTATTTCAAATATTTACTAAAGTGTAGTATCCTGAATCATTTTTGGTAGATTGGTTTGGCACGCCACAACTACAAGGTTGACAACCCCTGCTTTAAATCATAAAAAATAGTGTTCGGTGATAAAAAAAAGACTTAATTCTAAAGGGAAAAAACGTGATACTAGATTCTTTAATAAAGACTATATTATTAGCTACTATTATAGCAGTATTTGAACTACTATTACATACATGACACCGACAGTTAAATCATTAGCACAAGGACTCCAAACTTGGTTTGAAGTAAAAAATTATTAATTAGAGGCAAACAAGAGAAGAAAAACCCTCACATATAAAAAAAAGGTGTTTCTCTGCCCCTCCAAGGTCAAAGAAGAAAAAAACGTGAACCCTCTTTAATATCCAATTTTATGTTAAAATATAAATAAATCCTTAAAACCACCTTATCCTACAACTAGGGATTGCAATATCGGGGTACCGAATACCGGTATTTTGAGCCATTTGTACAACTTTGTAATACCGGTATTCACAAGTTTAAACACCGTTTTTTCGGTATTTATTAGAAATTTTTTAAATTGTCACCATTATATGTTCAGGGATCGCCAAAATAGCAAAATAGTACACGTTTTTGTTTTTATGTCTCTAACGGGGGAAAATAATTAGACTGTGAATATAAAGTTGCATTGTACAATAAAGAGAAGTGATAAAATATGTGAATCATCCAAGGAGGCAGGCCGAAACTGTTCTATTACATCTGAGAGCGATACTGCACACGCACAGGATTCGTTGTTTGATATTCGTATCTGCGAAAACAAGATTGTAGTTGTGAAGAAAGTGCGAAAAATTTCAATATTTTTTAAATTGGTGAGCTTGTTATTCACATTGTATTTGCATACCTTACTTTAGGGTTCAAAATATTTTTTGAGATTTATTATGTATATACTCAAAAGTAACAACCCATAATAAAGAATAAGAATAACTTTAAAGAACATAAGAAATCAGTTGATAATACTTCGGTTTGGTTTCATTACTTATATGATAAAAACCACAGACTGAATAATGATATTCACGTAGTGATATACTTACACTTTTTTGTGATTTAAGTAAATACGATGTTCCTTTACTTTTTGTGATATTTACACTCTAATAAAATGGCAAATAAAACAAAGAAACACCTGTGTTTTCCTTTTTTTTCCCTAAAATTTCTACTACCGGTATTAAGACGTAAAAAATACCGAATACCGGTATTGAACTTTTGGTCCGATATTGCAATCCCTACGTACAACTGAATAAAAGTTTCGATAAACTCGGCGGTAGTTGATAAGTGACAAAAATGGCAACAGAGAGGGATAAGAGTAAGTTCTAAAATAATTACGCTTGGAAAAAAAATGTTTTTAAATTGAAATTTTGAGAATTATACACATAATATAGGATGATTTATTTTAAGATTAGTAACATTTATTTTTGTTATATTTATCCTTTATTTAATTTATCTTATTTAGTTTGTTTTACAGCAATGCTAAAGTGATACTGTGCACAGGAATTATTTTATGTCTTCAAAAAAAAAAAAAAAAATTTTTTTTAAATAAATTTAAGATTTAATCAAGAAAATAGGAAATAATCGCAAAGGATTCTGGATTAATAATCTAAGAATCACAATATTTATTATTAAATTAAATATTTAAAAAAAATAAGATTAATCTTCATATAAACCATTAATAAAAGAAATTTGTATTTAAACTTATTAAGAATATTAACACGTCTTATGCATCATAAATTTAACAGAAATTACATTAACCAGTTTAAAGGAATAATAAATATAACTCATATGCTTTAATTCCATTTTATAACTATAACTCATTTTTATGAAAAGAAGTTGTTAACGGTACATAAAAAACACAAGGTGGTCTGAGTAGGTTTTTAAAATGAGAAAGACAAGCAAATTATCAAAAATAAAAAAAGTTCTTCAGAGGGAAAAAAAAAGTTGTTTTCTGAGCCTGAAATATACCAAAATGATTGTAGCGCCATTTCGAAAATGCAACACAATCAAAACACGAAAAAATACAGAAATACATACACATTTCGAAACATAATACTTCTAAAAAAGAAAGCATTCGGTGGAAAACTTTTCCTTATCTCCGTAAAATTTAGATTGGGCAGAGGGGGAAAAACTATAAAAGAAATAGGGAAAAAAAAAAAAAAAATCACTGCAATCGCAAAAAAGGAGAAAATAAATGAAAAGTGCAAAGCACTATTCTTTCTCTCTCTACGCCGCCATTTTTTTCCTCAAAAACTATTGTCGTCGGCCATGCTGAATGACGTCATATTCCTTCCAACCAATTGCCATCTGTTCGTTTCCCATGCGCGGGAAAAGGAAGATAAAACAAAGAAAACGAAATGAAAGACAAAATAAAAGTGGAAAGGGGAGAGTAAAAAAATAAAACAAAAGAATATTAAATAGTTTCTCTAGTGCAGAACTTTGCCATCAAAAGATTTCTATACTTTTTTTTCTGTTGAAAATGGAACAAAGAAGTGTAGACACATAAAAATCCGCATTCTTTTTTTCTCCCACTCTATTTTCGTCATTTCCATTCTTTTTGCAAATGTAAATAGAAATTTGCTATTCAAAAAAATTGTAAGTGGAAAAAAATGGCTAAAAGAAAGTGAAGATGGAGGAAAAATGTTCAGGTTTTCTGGCGATATATTCGATGAAGTATGGCCTTTCACATATGAACACTATTCGAAGCAAATATGCTTTCTTGGAGGTATATGCATATAAAATACTTTCAAAGCCTTGACACGTAGAGAATTCGAGATTTATCATGAATTTGGGAAATATATAGCAATATATCAAGCCTTTTTGACAAATATATCAAAATAAAAATAAAAAAAGTCATACTAGCAATATTTTTATACTAAAAAATGGTTAAAATGTCTACTCGCTTCTAGTGTTAGTTAAATAAAACATTGATGCAGGCTAAATAGGATTTTCCCACTGCAGTAATTTATTTAAAAAACAATTAAATATCCTGAATTTATTTGAAACAAGTAAAATAAAAAAAAAAAATGAAGTCAACTCCTACTTAGGTCAAGAAAGAAGAATTTTATTTTAGTTACTTTTTATTACATAATTACAATATTAAATGGCAAAATAGAAAGCGATTTTCCTTGCAATTTTCCTTTCTATATATGATGTTGGACTATTTTTTTCTTTGTTTGTTACTATTTATTCATTCATTAATTAAATTTAATTATTCCAATAACATAGTATAGTAAAAAGAAATCACATTCTCAGAAATTAGGCCATCCCAGGTGGGATTCGAACCCACGACCTTTGGATTAGAAGTTCAACGCGCTATCCATTGCGCTATAGGGGCACAATGAGCGATTTTCCTTTTTATATACGGTGTTGGATTATTACTTTTGTTTGTTATATTTATTCATTAATTAAATTTAATTAATGAATTAATGTTTGAAAAAACTGTATTAACATCAAGTGTCATCCAGAACGAGTTTTAAAAAAATGTATTTGAACTTGAGTGGACGAATAAAAAGTATTTTATTAACGATTGAAAATGTGAAGAAGATATATATATATATATATATATATATAGGGAAAGTGTGAACTAATAGTAGAGAAATTGAAAAAGAAACGACAGAGGGAAAACATTTAATTGAAATGAAAACATTTTAATTATGTCTAATTCAAAAAACTTAAATTTTCTTATAATGTTCCATAAATAATTTCAAGCAATCTAATTTTTTAAAATCATATTTCTTACAAAGTTGTGTAATTTCAAACAATTTGAAATTCAAGACTTAAAAAAGAAATTATTTTAAGAAATATAGGAAAAATTTTAAACTTTTCTAATTACATAATCTGAATTATTCCATGCACACAAATCACCTTATAACTTTATGAAAGCACAATTTAGCAAATTATATTTACTGTTTATTCAATATAATCATTTCTTTAACAACTCATAAAAAATGCATTTTTTTTTTAGGCATTTACTTAAAAAAAAAGAAAAAAAAAAAAAAAAAAAAGAAAGAAAGAAAAGAAAATTAAAAAAAAAAATTCATGGACTAAAAATAAATTAAATTTGATGTTGACATCGGAGGAGTTTTCAAAAAATAGGTCAGCTTTAAGAAATCAGAAAAATTACAGCTCAAATTTCTTTTATCACAAAGTACAATTTCAAAAAGCAATAAAAAGAAGAAGAAAAAAATTGGAATTTTTTTTTAAATAGTTTTTTTTTTTTTTAGCTGAAAAGCTTAAAATATGCTTAATAGCTCTCAGAATAAATTTCTACCTTATGCAAGGAGAGAATGTGATGATGTTAAAAATACATTCTTATTCTATTTTTTACCCTGTTCATGTGTTTTCCTGCTGCTTTAAGAAGGCGACAGGAAAACAACTTTTACGATGAATCGAGTAAAGCGGAGGGGAAAAGTATCATAATCATCATCATTCCGTATTCAATACTTGGTACAAACTGCCCTCTAATACATTTTTTATTTTTTAAAAAAAAATCTAACCAACAAGACAGACAACCTTTAAAAAGGATTAAATCGGTAGCATATAAACAGGAGAAAAATTACAAAACGTCATTTTTTTTAGAAAGTAAAACTATTTTGTCATTTTTCACGAATGAATTCACGAAAATGAATCTGACTAATTTACTTGCATATAAGAAAAGTAAATTATTTTCTTTCATTTTTGTCCATAAAATTATAACTAATCATTATAGATTAAAATAGTAAATTCCGCAAATTTTGATTTTTTTCTCTTTTTTTTAAAAATGAAATACATCTGATAAAAATTGATTATGCGACAAACATTTTGTATAAAACAATAACTGAATATAACTAATATGTAATGTAATTATAATAAATAATCTGTGAAAAAATTGCTGAGTGAATATTAATGTATATATTTAAAAAATAAAAACATCTATGTTAAAGACTTCAAACTAAACGATTATTTAAAAATTGTTAAGCAATTACATTATCATACATCAGATGAATTATTACATTTAGCAAAATACACTATTTGTGAAGATAATTTTTTAAATAATATATGGAAAATATAAGTACGAAAAGTAATGCACTAAAAAATATATTGTGTTATTTTTCGGGGGGCTTTATAACATACATTGCGTATATATATAGTTCGTAGCTGAAGCAAACGTAGCAAAAATTGGTTTAATTTGATAATAGTTAAAAATTTCAGTATATATATTTTTTAAGTGTTTTCTGAATTTTTTTCCTTCAACCATTAACTAAAAAATATATGGGTACAGTTTAAAATTGAATTTACTTTTCAGTTATCATAGTTAACTCATTCTAAGCGTATTAGGTTCTGTCGCATAGATTTGTTTACGATTTTGTCACTTCTGATTTGTAAACAATACAATGAAAACGCAAAAATAAACACAATTGTAGTAAATTTTCTATCAATATTATATAATTAAAAAAATGATTTAAAAATCAATAAATACAACATAGATTGAAATCAATATATTTTTTTTAAGATACTCTTCACTTTTATTTTCTATGTGAATAATTACTTAACAGAATCAGAAGAATATCAGAACAAAAGATATAGTATCAATGAAATTAAAAAATCAGTTGAAAAGAAAATAACGATGAAGTTCAGAAAATCAGATTGCAATTTCGACTTAAAACCAAAATTCGGAATCAAAATAGTTTGATGATATAACATTGCTAATAAGAGACTTCATTGAATATGGAAGTATCCAAAAATAAAAGGAAACTAAATATAATTTAAAAAGAAACGAATGAGAAGTAAAGTGTAAGATTTGAAAAATATCGAAATGTAATAAAATAAATAAGTACAAAAAATGATGCTTCTAAAGAATTCAGAAGAATTAAAATTGTAAATGAGTGTGTAGTGAAGATATATAGTATCAAAAATTCCACAGTAAAAAAATTAATTTATTTCATGCTCAATTTTTAAATCTCCTTTTTCATGCAGTCAAAAAGAATTTTTCGAAGATAATAATTCCATTAAAAATATTATTATATGTGTAAAATTCTACAATTCAAATGAAAATAGAAAAATACTTCTATAATCTCATAAAAAAAATTAATGTCATTCCAATATTTAGAGGCCAGATTACAAACCTATGAGTTTGATACCACTTCCTTACAAATAGCTATTGAATTATATTGTTTTTAACTTAGTCGAAATAGATTCATATCAATGTTTAGACACATATAAACAAATACAAAGAGTATATCTTTGTTCTATAAATTACTATTATACTATTAAAAATAGTTTTTTGTTTAATTACACAATTCAGTAAATATTTAAAGGATTAACATAAAGAAATTATGGTTTGAGAGAATTCATTTGTTTTCAACATCCTGTTTAAAAAACTATGTGATTTCTTCTAATATTCCTTTATATTTGATCGTAACAGAAGCATTTTGATTTTTCTAGTCAATTGTTGGTCAATAAGGGTTAATAATGAAAGCATATAAGTAATAATACATAATATTGTGACAGATAATTTTTATAAAGGTATACATTAAAAATGATACCAATTTAAAACAAATCGTACTTTCTTAAATATTTTCATTCTCTGTTCAGTTCTTAATATATATAATACGGACAAAAAACATAAATGCATCACGTCGAAAAAAAAAGTACACGAATTTATTCTTTTAATGTACATCTTTCAAAACGAATAGTTTTTTTCCTAATAAACTTAAATTAAAATTAAAAAAAAAAAACTTTAAAAATTTGTTAAATTATTTTAATATTTACAGCTTCTTTAGTTTTTAAAACTAATTCCTAAAATTGTATAATTTAAGTTATAACAAACAATAAGAAATTATTTAGCGGTTCATTACAAGTACTTCCCTTAAACTTTTGAGGCTACTTTAGGATGTTGTTCGATATGAGAACTTAATAAAGGAACTGTGATATATGCGAAAAGGCATTATTATTTAAATACAAATGTAGTGAGATAGAAGGGGACACTAATTAATTTAAGATAATTAATAATTAATTTAAGAAGGTTGAGACCAAGAAAAATGCCATGAATAAATTTACTTAAAAGTAATAAAGCTTCTTTCAAGCTTAGAAACGAAGAGGTTTCATGTAATAATAAGCAATATTGTATAATTAAGTAACTATAAGTAATATTAATAAAGAATAATACATAATAAGTAATATAAACGATAACAATATAACATTTAATAACATTTATTTGTTACAATATTTGTACAATTTGTTATAACACTTTTCTTACAATATAACAAATAATGTAATAAAAGTCAGAAATAAATATGAATAACGTGAACAAATAATAATTAATAAAATCATATTAAACTACAATAATACTAAGATAAGTAATAATATAGATGTCAGGTTATCAGGCTCCACAAATACGCATTTTTGATGATTCGATCAAAAAGAATAAAACATATATTAAAATTTCTAAGTATGCCATCTAAACTATCGATGTTTGTGAGTTCTACTATAACACAATTTGTTGATTAGACAAAGTCAGGAATAAGTTAACCCATAATTAAATAATTTGACAGTCTAATTTAGTTATTGTATAATTTTGCTACTTAATGTTGGAAATAATTTTGTTACTTAATGTTGGAAATAATTTTGTTACTTAATGTTATGGAATACAATTTTGGTTTAAAAGTGTTACAGAGTAATTTTATTTACTTAACTTCACATCCAATTATCAAAGTAGATCTCAAATTTTGTACTACATTTTTAATATGTACAGAGCTAAAAAGATTAAGTTAACAAAATTAGATGCTTTTCTTAACATTTGTTATAATTTTTCACAGAAAAGTCACTCCTAATATATTCAGTAGACCATTATATTAAAGCCGAAATCAAAAACAATGCAACTTTAAAAAAAAAAAAAAATTAATTAACTACAGAAAAAAAACTTTTTTTAAACGAAGTCGAACGAAATACAAATACTAATACTGCACTTTATTGACAAAAACTGGATTTGAGCAACTGTTGCAAACTGCAACACCAAACATAAATTTGGAAGGAAAAAAAAAGATTCCGAAAAAGAACCGAAAATTTCTTCCAAAAGTACTGGAAATAACTTCGAAAATAAAATCGGGAGAAAAAACAACCGACCTTCGAAATTTCTCAGCCTCTCTCTTTCCGTAGTTAGTTTAAAGCAACAAAGAAATCTAATAGAAATCTCAACTTCTCTAGTTTGAAGATTTTGATCGAAATACCTAAGAATAAAAACAGAAAAGAAAAGGGGAAAAAAAAGAAAAGCAATGCATCTGTTCTTCTCTTTAAAAGAAAGACAGAGACTCTAGCAAAGGAGAGACCGGCTCTCTAAGAAAAAAAAATTTTTCCCCTTTTTTTAATTAAAAACTTCTAAGTTTCTTTTTCCCAACTTGCAGTTTTTAAGCCTCGAAATTGAAAAAAAAATTTTTTTTTTAATCAAAGGGCGAATATATTATTCAAAGGAAAAAGGGAATTCGTTTAATTTCAACTTCGACCGTAGGGTTGCCACAAAAAAAGTGTAGAAATGTCTTTGCCATATTTTGTTTCCCATATTAAAAAAAATGCCAATTATTTAAATAAAAAAATTTAGGGGGGATTTTAATTTCTCATTCAATATTTTAAAGTTGAGAGGTAACGTAATTTCGATTCCAGATATATTTGTAATTAAAATTAAAAAAGTACAAATTCAAAAAAAAGATTGGAAATAGAAATAAAATATGTGATCAGATTAACAAGAAAAAATTAGAACACATATGCATTACGATGTGTACAGAATCTGATATGTCACGAATTGAAAAAAGGTAGTCTAGATAATTGATTTTTTTTAAGTTCAATTATTCTATTTTACAGCAAGATAAAAATATGCGACAATTTATATATGATATCTACTATACTTACTAATACCTCTTATAAAAATTTGCAGCATTACCAAGGGCGTAGTTACAGCCGTATCAATGATACGGGGCTTCCAAGCTGCAGGGGCTCCAGCATGTGTAATATGCAGATACTTTCAAATAAGATTTATTAATGCGAGAAAGGGGCTCCCAGGGAATTTTGATACAGGGCCCACTCAGGATTAGCTACGCTAATGAGCATTACACAAATTTTTTAAAAAGTATTTTAATCAGAAGGAGTGTTTTAACATGGCACTCTTAACCCTTTAACTGCTCACTGAAAGTAAGGTGATTCGCTTCCAGTGCCGCCGTTTTTCACATATGCACGCGTATGCGGTGTATTGAGGGGGGGGGGGGCAATTAAGAAAATCCTTCGAAAACACTGTTAAGGTCATATTACTGCATTCCAAAGCCTTCGGAATAGTTTTACTGATAGCAGTGCAAAGAAAAGAGTTCTATTCCAGAAAGACGTATATATACGCCTGGGACACTTAAGGTACTGGTACAGCGAGACGTATATACACACGAAAGGCAGTTAAGGAGTTAAGCAACGCAAAGGCTATTGGCGACGGACCTCTTGCAATTGAAACGAGGTCAAGTGACAAGGACAACATCTGAACCGGCCAGTGGCGCACACAAGAAAGGGGGGGTCCTGAGGGTCCGGACCCCCCTCAAAGCCCTTGATTTTTTCCCGATTGATTATAATGCTAAGTATATAGTACCTAAAATTTAATTAGTATTTGTTATTAATGATTAATTATATTAATTAATGCTAATTATTTATTCAATAATTAGGTTTTTACTGTGTTTTGTTCCCGAAAATCGACAAAATCAAAAGGAGCATGATACAAGAATGGTGAACTTTCGACCCCGGACCACCCCCTTGAAAAATTCCTGTGTGAGGTACTGGAACCGCAGTCCATTCCCCTAATTCGGATGGAGTAGAATAATTAGAAATGGCGGGAAACTATTAACTATTTAACAAGCAACTGCATTACAATTTTGACAATATAACAAATTATAAACCTTAAGAGCCAGAAATACTGATACATGCGTGTGTTTGGATATAAAAGAAGCAAGCAAACAATTATCGTAATGCGATGACGTCGGCAGCGTCAAGATTAGACAACATATGTCTGGCAAACCAATGGGCTCAGTTCATGTGACGACATAGTCCCATGATAATGATAATCACGTGTTTTAGCCAATCAGTTAGGAATCTCATGTGACGTCATTGTAACACGATAAAAGCAATCATGTGTTTCCAGCTAATCAGTTCATGTGCTTCGTTGTTGCAAACTTTTGATCTTTTCAGAAACTTTTTCATAAAAAAATACAACTTTGACAAAACAATAATGCACATAGGTACACAAAATGTATTTTATTTTAAAGTACATGCATAAAATAAGATTTAATTAAAAAAAATTTTTGAAGATATATATTTTTTTTATATAATTTGAACATTTTTATATATATTTAATTATAAAATTTGAAATTTTACCCAAGTTTTACAAATAGAACAAAGAGTACGATTAATTTAGAATTCAATGAAGAACACGTGTTTGTCTTTATCATCTGACCGTCATGAATTGGGCACATTAGATCAAGTTCCTGTTGCCAGAATGGCAGAAGAAGATTCAAGTGACTTTGAACATAGAGTTATAGTCGATGCAATAGAAACGGACACAGCGTCTTCGAAAGAACAATGAAATTTGTCCTTTTATGTATGATCATTTATCGAGTGTACCATGAATACCTGATATTCGGTAAAACACGTAATTTTGAAGACCAAGAAAAATACACTCATGGACAAAAAAATTAACGCACCAAGAAGGAGTCGTCAAAATGAAACGAAATTTTACTTACGTAATGACTACTTTGATATAAGTAAATGATTAGAAAATCGAAGAAAAATTTATCATTTATTTCAGAGTTAAAAAGGAAAAAGAAAGGAGGATTTAATACCCTGTTGAACCCCCTCTAGCACGAATGCACGATGCGATAAGATCGGACATTGAAGCATACAAGTTCTGTGTGATGTCTTGAGACATTTCGTTCCATATTTGATGTAACCTTGCCTCTAGTTTGTTCAAACTCGTGGGATGCCCATTTCGCCGTCCCAAATGATCCCATGTTTGCTCGAGACAAATCTGGGGATCGGGCAGACCAAGGAAGGGTAGTAAGAGTGCGGAGATAGTCTTGTGACACCCTTGCCGTGTGAGGCCGAGCGTTGTCTTGTTGAAAAATGGCCCCTGGGAGCCGTTGCATGAGTGGCAACACATGTGGTTGCAGGATGTCATGGACATACCGCTGGGCTGTCATGGATCAATATTAGAAGTGACCGTGTATTGTAGGCATTGGCACCCCGTACCATCACACCATCTGTGGGAGCGATGTGTCGCTGTAAAACAAAGGCAGAATTGAGGCGTTCACCACGGGGTCTCCCCACACGAACACGATTGTCATCACTGCTGAGACTGAATCTGGATTCGTCACTAAAGACGACCTGGTTAAATTCCGCTGCAGTCCAGTTTCCTCGTGCGCGGCATCATTCCAAACAGAGGCGTCGATGGGTGGGCGTCAAGGGCAGCACACGTAATGATCGCCGCGATCCCAAATGTCCTTCAGCCAGGAGCCTTCATTTGGTTCGAGAAGACACAGGGGCCCCTAGTGAAGGTGCTACCTGTGCCTGGATGGCGGCCGATGAAGCAGTTGGCTGTACGCGTGCATTTCTTACGATGTAACGGTATTCTCGACAACTAGTCTGTCGAGGGCATCCTGCGCCTGGTCTTCGTTGAAATGACATCTCTCGGATCCATTGGTCCCAACACCTCCTCACAACACAATCAGAGCGGCCTAATTGACGAGGTACTCGCCTAGCTGGCCACCCAGCTTCCATCATGCCGATGATTCTCCCCCTCTCAAATGCGACAGCTGCTCATATTGTCTTCAAAAACGGCGTAATGGCATGTCTACCTCGACTCTTCCTTTGTAAACGATTCAGCACACACTCAAACGTTTGGTTACTTATTTTATATACTCCACGGAGAACGATGTTAAGCGCATTTCTAAACATTTGCATATCTCACAAACATGTATCTTCCTTTCAAGTTTCGTTACGATCCCGCAATTATTTCTTGGTGTGCTAATTTTTTTTGTCCATGAGTGTATCTTGAAGGAATAAGACCATCGACGATTGATACTTAAACACGATTAACATGCAACATTTCTAAAATAACTGTAGATTTCAATGCTGGGAATTCAACAAGTGTCATCACGCTAATTGTTCGAAGAACTATCATTGATATGGGCGTTCTGAACCAAAGGTCTACACGTTTACCGATGTTATAATTGCACCACAAAAAGTTATATATACCTCACCTGAGAACACCAACTAAGCAATTGAACCATTGATGATTAGAAAAACGTTGCACGGCTTGACGAGTCTCGTTACAAATTGTATTGGGAAGAAGGATGTGAACGGGTTGAGAGACAACCCCATGAATCCATGAAACCAGCATATCAACAAGGGACTATTCCATCTGATGGAACCTCTGTGTTGGTATGGGGCGTATGCAGTTGGCGCGATATGGTACCTCTGACATGTTAAGAGGCGACTCTGATATGAAACAAATACGTAAACATCCTACCCGATCACCTACACTCAATCATGTACAGCATGCATTCTAACGGATTTGGAAATTTTTAACGGGATAATGCGAAAATCCATATGCTGACATTTGCTGCAGAGTGACTCCAGAAGCACTCCTCTGACTCAAGACACTTCCATTGTCCACTATAAATCCCGAGTCACAAATATTGTTGATTATATCTCAAGAGATTTGCAACGTGCTATTCATAAGATACCTCTTACGATACATTGGTGGGCTGCATGCGGGATTCATGATGTAGATTTATTTTCTTCAAGACTCATACAGACATCAGTCGAGTCTGCCACGTCGTATTGCGGGACTTTTTTCGTGCTTGTGCGTGTCTTAACGATATTATGCAGATCTCACACCTTCTGGCTCTTCAGTATAACAACGTATCAGAATATTTGAAGTTAGATTTTACGAAAATTCAATATTTAGTAATAAAACTTATTAGCTTAGTACAGTGGATGATCGGTTAACGAACATAATCCGTTCCAAGACTATGTTCGCTATCCGAATTGTTCGTTAACCGATTATCGATTCACCATAGACTTCTATGTGAAATCGATTAATTCGTTCCGGAGACCCTAAAAAAATGAAATCAAAACCGAAACTGATGGTCTAATGTGTATGAATATTCTACTGGATTTTTTTTTTCAGTATAACTTTGAAGTTTGATGGGTAAGCAACATAATTCAGGAGAGATGAAAAACGATTTTTAGTCCGTTTCTCATATTTCACATATTTTTACGGCGGTAGCGCGTCATCGGCACCTTTATATTTTATAGTCTGCACTGGTTGAAAAAATTAAGAATTCGCTTAATTTATTTGCCATGTCAGCATATCCACTCGCACATAACTTATCAGCTGTCAGAAAATATTGATATTCATATTGAAATTCAAGAGTGTATTGATTTTAGTCATAATAATAATTATTGAATGACCTTTAAATTCATTGTTAATTCAAGTTTCATTTAGTAATTATCATTAGTATATTAGTATTTCAAAAACGTCACGTTTTGAAGCTACGCAAGGATTACTGGCAATGGATCTCGTAATTCGAACTACACTCAAGTGTGTGTGGTTCTGTATTATGAGAGGCCGCGGAAGCCGAGTGGTCAAGGTATCGGATCGTGGCTAGCCTTGTCACGAGTTCGAGCCCAGTACCACTAAACATCTGCCGTGTAGGGGAGCGATGCACGTTAAATTTGTCGAGAGCTCAAACACCCTCCCGTAGGTGTGGTGTGGTAGTTAAGAGAGGGGGTGCCAGCTCAGGTGTCGTTCACGTCACTTGACCATGGTTCAAAATTGCGTGGTACATCGCTAAAAGCTCTCGTGTAGCTGAACAGTGCGACGTTAATATTCACTCATTCACTCTGTATTATGAAGTCAAAACTTGGATAAAAAAAAGGCGACGAGGTCGAAATTAAAGTTATCACCCCAGATTACAAACTTTAACATCATGCGAACGAGTGGGCTTTGAGCCTAGACAGATTTAACATGCATGAGTCCTCACACACGGTGGGTCATTAGTGGAACCGGACTCGAAATAAGTATGAGATTCTAGGTACGAGTTCTCGGCCATAACCATTCAGCTACCGTAGGTGCATGGTGTGGAAATTTGCTGAATGGAGTATCGGCTCGAGCATCTAGCTCAGTACTTGACCGAGATTGAAAATCCCACAAGCAATAAACTCGCTGTATAACTTCAAGTATACATAATCTTGGGGTATAATACAGGAAAGAAAATTTTAAACGTTCTTATTCCTTGATTTAAACACGCCCTATACAACAAAAAATTATTTGAGTCATGAAACTTAATACTTCGCCAACAATAATTGAAACACTATCTACATTTTATCAAAGACCATAAATCACTCACTTCCTTCTATTTAAAAAAAAAATCACGACAAAATCGAACATTTCTTCATCCCTTCGGCACATTCTCGAATAAAATATCTTCGCTCTCCGCTTCAATAAAATTCAATCAATGCACTCGGTGGGAGAAAAAAAAATCCCTTTTTCAAAAAAAAAAAGAGCATCTACATGAGAAATGTACCTGTCAAACAGTTCATTAACCCGCATATATATTCCTTTTTTCCCTCCAATATAACCATAGAGATTGAGAATGATATAAAAGGGGAAGAAAAAAGGCAAAATATGGCCACCGATTAACTTCAAAATATTCTTCTAAGAATGGAAAAGGAAGGTAATGGGGCATGCAGCAAGAAATGGCCACGACCATTTGCTGGAAAGTGTTCTATAGTGGGAAAAAAATCCCTGGACCGATGCGGGAGGGATATTTTTAGGGATTTTTCTTTTTTTTTCCCATTTTGTATCGGAAACGAAATTGTAATTTTTCCCCCCATCGTTTTTCTGAGATTTTCTATGGATGAAAAGTTATTGGAGGAATAAATATGGAGATATAAAGAAGGGATATTTTTTGTAGATTATTGGTTGTTTAAAGGAATTTAAGTCGATTTAAGGAATTGATCATATTTCTTCGATTTTTGAAAGAAAATGATTCACTCAAAGGTGGAGTGGGTTATGAGGCGTCGTCGGGACTAAAAGTTTATTCAAAAAAAAAAAAAAATTTTAAAATTTTTTTTATGAAACAACAATGCGCTGTGTGTTGGAAGTTATTTGGTTTTCATATTGTAGAACAGGAAAGTTTCACGGGTGAAATTATTTGAATAGTTACAGATATACAATGTTTTATAAAAACAAGTAACATAAAAAAAAAAATTTTAAGTCAATTCCTACTTAGATCAACAAAGAAAATTTTTATTTTAGCTTCTTTTTATTAAATAGTTACAATTAATATAAATATGTATATACATAGGACAGAATCACAACATTAAGTAGTAATTCATTTTATTAATTATCATTAAAGCATCTATATTCTCATCCAAAATAATCATCATAAAATTTCAGTTCAATTGAATGCTTTAACACGTGAGAAAAAAACCTTTTCAAGTTTTGACACAAGTCGCCAAATATGATGCCAACGAGGCTGTATTAGTAATTCTTTAAATAATTAGTTTTAATCAATAAATTTTTATTAATTATAATTAAATTATTGTATTATCATCCAAAATAATCATGTATATAAAATTTTAGCTCAATTGAGCGCTTTAAAATGTATTTTATTAACGATTGAACATTCCACCAAGATAAATAAATAAATATAGAGTATGAGCTAATAGTAGGAATTGAATAAAAATATTTGAGATAGGATAGGGAGTTTTTCTTAATTCATTAAGTTCTTAACTTTCAGTGTTAATGAAGACTAAGACACTCTGCTTGGAATTAATTCCTTGCAGGAGCGAGTTGTTTTATATTTAGTATATTAGGTTGGGGAAAAAGAAATCCATTATTTTTGCACGAAATTCAAGACTTCATTTAAAATAGTTCGGATTGTCCGATTTGGGTCAAATATGCGCCGTTTTATTGAACAATGTGTTGCCATTATAAAAGTAGCTTCATAATGCCTCTCTCATAGAAGTCTTGGTCCTTATTGGCAAAAAACTCTAGTAATCGATTTTCACAATCTTCTCTAGATTCCAATTCTTATCACTCAGGAAGTTTTGCAATGCGAGAAAAAGGTGGTAATCACTTGGTCCCAGGTCCGGACTATATGGTGGATGCATTAAAACTTCCTAACCAAGCTCCTAGAGTTTCTGGCGAATCACTACAGACGTGTGTGGCCTGACGTTGTCCTGATGGAACAAAACACCTCTTCTGTTGGCCAAATTTGGCGGTTTTCGTTCAATCGCTAGCTTCAAATGGTCCAGTTGTTGACAGTAGAGACCTGATTTTAGTGTTTGGCCTTACGGAAGCAACTCATAATAAATGATTCTTTTCCAGTCCCACCAAATACACAGTAGAACCTTCCTGACCATTATTCCTGGTTTGGCCACCATTTGAGCTGCTTCGCCACGCTTTGACCACGATCATTTTGGCACAATATTGTTGCATGTGACCCATTTCTCATCCCCAGTCACCATCCGTTTAAGAAATGGGCCGATTTCATTCCGTTTGGCCAAGGCTTCACAAATGGAAATTTGATCCATCATGTTTTTTGTTGTTAATTGGTGTTGCATCTAAACATCGAGCATCTTTTTTAATCAAACTTTGCACAACTTATTTAAAACTGTTTTATGGTTGATCTTTAGCTCCTGGGTGATGCTATGACTACTAACATGTCGGTCAACTTCGATTATTTCTGTGTTTGTAGCGACATTTTCGACAACGGGCCGGCCTATGTGAGGTGCATCTTTAACATCAAAAATGCCTGAACGGAATCGACGAAACCAAAATTGCACGTAAATAGCTGTTACAGTATCGGCATCATAAACACCATTCACAATTTCAGTCACCTGGCTTGCATTTTCGCCTTTATCAAAGAAAAACTGTAAAATGTACCGAATTTTCTCTTTGTTGACTTCCATTTTTAACACCCTGTAACTCAAAACTGAATGGACCAAACAAAAAACAGTAAAATAATTTTTTTAGCATGAAATGACATCTTGACAAAGAGCATAAATTTGAAATTGTTTGATCGATACTTCACGAGATATCGACATTACAGCCATCTACCAAAAAAAAATAAATAATGGATTTCTTTTCCCCCAACCTAATATTATGATGCTTAAAAGTATAAGTATTTCAGTTCCGGTAATATCTCAACAAACGCTATCCCGACAACGCACCACGTAATTTCAGACAACGGTTAAGTGATGAGGACGACTTCTGAACAGGCCCCGTCTCCTAAATTCCACACCACGCCAAAGGGAGGATTTTGAGCCTTTATAAATATAACGTGCATCAGCCCCTCTATTAGGCAGTTCTGTATTTGCACATACATAGGGCTCGAACTCAGGGCATACCGGTCATGAGTTGATGATCATAAGTGACATATACATGGGAAGGTTTAGAGCAGCGATACTCAACCTGCGGCCCACCGAGCCTTTTTAAGTCACCCGGTCATGGCCCATTGCTCTGAGAAATTTAATTATTTAAGAACATTGTATTAAAAATTTGGGGGGAAATTCTTTGTCAAGAAATCAAATATATCATTTTGGCTTTTTGCTGTCGGTGTCATACGGGTACGAATTGATATTCTTTTTCTATTAGGAACGGTTACGGTTAGAGGTAACAGACAACAGTGGAGTAGCGACACATTTATGGATGGAACTAATTTTTAACTATCTTTCATATTTTGCAAGCGAACAATATTTGAAGAAAATATATCGTTTCAAGACGATTGGATCGGTAGTTATTTGATTTGTCACGAAAGTGCTGTACTTAGAAAATTCATTCAATGACACTTTTCCTCGAAGATCTCTTTCAAGAGATGATAAACAGGCTTTCTTGAATAATCTTTGCAACAGAAACAAAGTGTTTTGTCAGGGGTAATATCACAATGGTAACAAAGACATCCTATGAAGTTTGTTATATTATTGGTAATGATATGAAACCGTTTACTGATGCAGAAATTGTGAAGTGTTTTTTAAATGCTTCTAATTTAGTGTTAGTGACAAAAATAAAAAATATAAAAAATAATAACTAAAAAAAGCAAAACAGAAGTTGTAACGTTTTAATCAATTTTCCACATTTTAAATTCCCAATGTTATCTTGGTTTTAAAGCATTTCTCAATCCCCACCCCCCTTTTATCCTCATGTTGCGGCCCGCGTGAAATAGCTGTTATACGTATGCGGCCCATCAGAAAAAAAGGTTGAGTACCTCTGGGTTAGTGGGTTCAACCCTCATTCTCCGACAGGTGTTTAATTTTTACATTAAAGATTACCCTTCGGCGCTGTCGTCCACGTGTTTTTTTTAAAGTATAACCCAACCCCCATGAGAGTAGCCAGTGTACGCTACAAGAGACTGTAACCACTAGGCTATCACGGCCACTTATCAAAAGGAAAAATGACAAACAATGCATTTCATTATAATAATTCTAAAATGCCTTTGAGTTAGCATTATTTACATTTTGTCTTGATATAAAAAAAAAGATAAATTTAACATTTCTTTTGAAAGCATTTAAATGTTAGCCAAAAACACGAATCCATCACACCAGAATCCATTTCTTTAACTTACTTTCACATTATTAAAAAATATAGAATTTAAAAAAAAATAAATTTTGGCATTTGAATCTAAAAATAGTATGGCGACGCTCGTAAAATCGCACTCAATCACCACGAATTTGATCCGACTGAATATCAATTATTGAATATAAATCTGATTGCAACCTCTCAGCGACAGCTCAACTCTAATCGTCTGTTGATTTGTAACTTTTAATTTAACGAGATAATATGGAATTGCAAATAAAGTTATTATTCGAAATATTGTTGCTGATGCTTCTGACTGGCAGAGTCCTACATATGTTACTTCTATATCAAAAACCTAGAATTTCTCCACAATGGATAATACAGCATTGTAGCAAAAAGGAATATATATTTCTTTGTCAAAGTTCTTAAAGATATTTTTAAATATTGAAGGTCATATTTACTGCAAATAATTAATTACATTACAAAAAATACTAGTAGTCTCCACAATATAAATGTACAGATATTCCATATTCTAAATGTGTAATTTTTTTCCTTTTCTTTTTTGCCTCTGTAATACATAGTATGCATGAAGGTAAATAATGGAAGGAATCAATCACTAAAATGGAACGATTGTACTACTGAAATCCAAAAGAGAATTACTATGGATAATATATGTCTTAATGGAATACGAAAATATATGAAATCGAATTTAATCAAAAGAAAAAAGAAGGTTCTATTGTATAAAAGTCTTTTAAGATCAGTATTAAAACTTATGCATGTGAAACTTGGTCCATGTCTCGACCAGATGAGAACATAACTACGAAAGGAAGAATTATTTTTGAAGGAATTCGCAAGAAAATGGCACGCGGTGAAGAAGATCAAATTTAGAACTCTATCCCTCATACAAAGAATCTGACATCGTTAACTTCATCAAAATACAACGAATCGAATGGACTGGCCACGTTGTCAGAATGGACGAAGATCGCACCACTAAAAAAATCTTTAATGCCCAACCAATTGGCCCACGGAGAAAAGGTAGGCCAAATCTAAGATGGATTGATGTTCTAGAAAAAGATCTCCTTGTTTTGAGAATTAAAAATTGGAGAACACAAGCAGAAGGCTGGCATGGAAAAGGCTTCTTGAGAAGACTAAGGCCCACCCTATGCTGTCGAGCACCGAGGAAGGAAGGAATCACTAAAATGACCGGAAGAAGCTTCAGAATAGTCTAAACCAGGGGTCGGAAACCTTATAGTGATGTTGTGCCAAACCAATCTACCGACGTGATTAAGTGTGCCACACAGTAGCAAATATTTGAAACAATTAGATTTCCAGGGCATTGCATGAAGAGTTAGAGAATAAAAGTGAAAAATACAGATGCAGAGTTTTATTATATATTAATTATGCATCACTTATAGATATTTATTAACGTAAAAATAAGCAACATAAAATATAACTATTCCTTCAATATAAATAAATAAAAATTTAAAATTGCACATACTGTAAGCATCTTTTAAGAATGTTTATCAAAATAAGAAATAAACATAAAGTATAGGTATTCCTGCAATATAATGAAATAAAGCAATACAATTTTGATGCCTTTGTTGTCTCTTCAAAGCTCTACTTACTATTGCAATATCAGGAGCATAATCTGTAAAGTTCAATTTGACACATGATTCTGAATGTTCAGCTGTTGAAAAACTTCTTTGTGGTCTCAAAATACATTTCATATGCGAAAAAAAAAATTTTTTTTTCGAAAAGCAGAAACAATTTTTTTTTCAAACATTTTAATCTTTCCGGCAATGACGTATAAAAATCAATGTATCAATAGTTATCTTCGAAATTTTTTTATAAATCCGTAAATTTTGTTTTCAATCACTAGTGAAGACTTTTTTTACGTTAGGGCAATGAGTGTGATCCTTCATTTTAAAAATATTACTCAATGTTTTTGATTTGAATTGCATATTTAAAAAGCTAAGAATGACTTACATTTAAACAGAGGATATTTTTTTTTGTTTATTTTTTTACATAAATCACACAAATAGTACTTAAACAGATTCATCAAAATTGTTTTATGGCAAAAAATTGAAAGTTAGAATTAGTCCTTATATCCTTATATTAT
This sequence comes from Trichonephila inaurata madagascariensis, assembly GCA_019973955.1. Taxonomy (NCBI): domain Eukaryota; kingdom Metazoa; phylum Arthropoda; class Arachnida; order Araneae; family Nephilidae; genus Trichonephila; species Trichonephila inaurata. The sequence goes on from BMAV01022970.1 coordinate 425,255, forward strand.
GTCCTTATATACACTCTACAAAGTTATATATATATATATATATATAACTTTGTAGAGTGTCACTAAAAATTGCTCTACGTGATGCGGCACGCGTGCAATAGGTTGCCAACCTCTAGTCTAAACTTCAATTAGTTTAAAATAATATATCGTCTTTTACAATTTTTGTAACATTTAAAGCTTTACTCGTTGTTATTGATTATGCCACCTGATCGCGCGCGCGATAGTAACATCAGATCAAGGTCCACGGAATTCATCGTGTCTAAGGGCTAGATTTTTTACGCCTGTCGTTAGCCTTAACTTTGAGCACCATGCAGGAGACAGTACGATTTTTCTCGATATCACCCCAATTTTTAGGGAGAACACCCTAGGATTGGTCAGGGGCCTCCCACCTCTCTGTCCTATCCACCAACCTCACGAGAGGACTTGCGGCTCGAAGGCACTATACATTTACAAACACTCATGCCTTCTCCGGGATTCGAGCCCAGGCCCTATGGTACAGAAGTTAGCGTTACTAACCACTGTACCAGATGGGTGGCAAAGCATTACTTAAAATATATAAACTATGTAGTTATTATAAATTTTGCTTAAAACTTTGGCAATGTAATGGAAAATCTAACTTTATAATTATTTATAAAAATTGATATTTATTCTTAATTTTGCCATGATGAAAAGTACAATTTTCTAAAAAAAGTTCCAAATTAACTTACATAGTATAAAAAAAAACATATCTTATATTTGAATTAAAAATTAAATGGAGTAAGTGTATATGAAAACAAAACAAATTTTCCATTTTAACAGAATAGCCATTTCTTAAATTGTGAGATAGTATACCTCCAGATGAACAATTAATATATTAATGAACTAAAAATGTTGAAAATAGAATGCTCCAAAAATATTGTTAAATGTAAAACTAACAAAAACAGATACACACACACACACTGAAAATAAATACGGTTTAACTTAATTGATCTTAAAAATGTGAGCATTTATTTTCAAAATAAATAACTTTTTACAAATGTATACTATTATCAGAAACAGTTTTAGAACATTTTTTCCCAAACTGACTACGCTTCATAACTGGCAATAACCTTCCAAACCACCTCAAAAAGTAATACAAACTTGATACATACGAATCAAAATGTATCTTAAATATAATTAACACTAATAGCACTTTAACCACACATATCATTTATCTTTTTTTCAGCTTCATATACATATCAAAAACAGACCTAAAAAAAAAAAAAAAATCCCAACCCCCCAAAAAAAAAAAAAAAACCACTAGATTACTTTTTACGCCAAGAACATTATAGACCCCGATGAAGATATCGCGCCCAATAATATGTAACATTAAAGTTCCCAACTTCACAATAAAAAAAAAGTCCCGACAAAAAAGCAGGGGAGGAGAGGGAAAAAAAAAAATCTCCAAAAAAAAAGGACAAAAAACGGCGAAACCGCACTGCTCCACCCTTTCGGCGGCATTATCTCCCTCCCCAATCTGCAGCCAAGTCTCAGTGCCAAAAAGTAATTTCGGCGCCACGGTCTCCTCAGATTACCTGTTATCAAGGGTAATTATGAATCACGCTCAACTCCCGTACAACGTATTTAATAACCTTTTTCCCTGGTAATAAAAAGCTATCCATCACTCGCAGAGGCGCGGACTGTTTCAATTAGCGAGGAAGGGGGAGGGGCTTACACGCAGATTTGGGGGGGGGGGTTTTTGTCTTTTTTTTTTTTGCCCTCTTTTTTTTCTGCCTCTGACTTTTGAAGAATCGCTTCTCGCACTCTAGATAAAAGGTGGTGTGTTGTAAAGAGCTCCGGGCCACGAATTAAAGGTGTTGAGACGATTGTCGCTGTGATTAGGATGACAGGTTTTCAGAAGGGTGGTAGGGGGGGGGGAGGGGTTTGGGGGGCGGTGTTGGGAAGAAGGGGTTTTGTTGTAAGGGGCCCCCTGTTTGGAGGTGAAAGTGTCGCGGAGTTCTTATTAATTTTTTTTTTC
>BMAV01022970.1:471324-481627 GCA_019973955.1 Trichonephila inaurata madagascariensis
TAAACAATACGAGAATAAACTATACTATTATTGAATTCTGGGGCGCGCGCCCAATTAAGTTGTTTCAAAAATTTCCTACTTTGTTGCACGCTGAATCATATTGGTAACTTGGTTTGGCACGCCACCGCTAAAAGGTTACCAACCCCTGGTCTATACAAACTGCAGACAATGACTAGACAAAATTCAACATCAATTTGCGTGGTAAGTACCAAAAGCACGGATTATTTTTAATTTTTAGTATTAATATTGGAAACCAACCAGATGTAAATAGCATTATGTGATTCATTCAATTAATGCAATCTGTCACCTACAGATATATTTTTTAAAAACTTGATAAACATATATGTATATTATAAATATGAATAATTTATAATTTTAAAAGTAAAGCTTTTGCAAAGCAAAAAAAAAAAAAAAAAATTCTATATTTTCAACTTTAAAATTCAATTTACTTTAAAAGCCAATAGATATATAATTCAAAACACACACAAAAAAAAATTAAAAAAGCCAAAGAACCAGAGGATACAGGAAACGTCAGAACCCGAATCAACCAATCACAGGAAAGGAGCCTTTCTCTGCGTAATAGCAGGGAATAAGATATGCGAAACCTAACTTCCATCTGCCGTCCGATGTGAATCTAAACGATAAAGCAGTTTTCTAGTCTGGAATTTTCTAATAAAAACGAAAAGAAAATCCATTTTACTTTCAAATACGGTTTATTCCGAAGAAATATCTCGAACGACGAAGAAATATTTTATCTCGATTATTTCTTCTTCTCCCAAAGTTTAGGTCAGCGATTCGAATAATTCTTCGGCAACTTTATTTTTATTCCTTTTTCCTGTTCTGTTAGGGGTGGCATTACGTTTTAGAGAAGGATTTTTATTTGTCGAACGCTAGGGGAGGAAGAGGGGTGGACCGAGTTCCGAAGGCAGAAACATTTTATCTGCACAACACACGACCGGAATATCTTTTTGTAAATCTTTAAAGCTGTGCATACAGAAACTACCCCTTTTTAAGAAACTGAAAAGAGAAAGGTTTTTTCCCTTTTTTTCCCCTTCCTCTCCTGAGAACATTCGATTTCACATTTTTTCTTTTATTTTACTTATTTTTTCCACCCTCCACTCCCTCTTCTCTCTTTCAACCATGAATTTATTCTCTTGAATATCGTATGATTTAAAAGAAAGTCGCTTGGCATTTGTAGCTATTTATTTATTTATCTTTTTTTTTGGTCCCACAAAATTTATTTTCACTTTGAAATGGTCGAATAAATAAATTATTTTGCTTCTCATATTTTATTCCTGTTAATGTTTTAAATTCCAGTTTAAACCGCTTAATACGGATAGTTGAACAAAAATAGTTGATTTAAAATTGTTTAAGTATCACTAAATCTAATACGTACAAATAAAACAAACTGAAAAAACTTACTTTAAAATTTAATCTGGTTATAAGTAGATGACAAATATCGCTGGTTAAAATATATTTAAGAATATATATTTAAAAAATATTTTTAGAATATTGAAATCATAAAATATTTCAAAAAATTAAAGTATTACATTCCTTTTAAACTTCTGAATTGGTACGAAATCATACAAAAAAGTTATTGTAAAAAGTCTTCTTTTTCTTTTTTCAAATGGGGCTGCGTATTTATATTGCCATTGCAGACGAAGTACGTTCTCATTTGCAGATATCAGCTGATATCACCATTTAGTGTGGTACCGTACAAATGGATGCCAATTGCCACAATGTAATTTTGATGCTCAATTTCCTTCCCAGAGGGAGGCAACTGATCTCTGACGATGCAAAATTGCACCAGGATTTTAATTTTGCCGAGAACACCCAAGCCAAACAGGCACTCTAGGGACCTTTAAAATGCCACATAATCTTAGGAATGGACGCTGTTGCACTAATGTCTTACTTAAGTAATTAAATCATATTTTGTCAAACTAGGAAAAGTTTTTTTTTTTTTTTTAAATATTCATTTCAGAATGTGATGATTATCACAATTTAAGAATCGTAATAATCACATACACTCAAAATATATTTTTAAGGAAACAAATGGTGATAGATATGGAATTACATACACAGTCAAAAATTTCGGATTTTTGATCAAATAAATAAGAGTTCTATCAGATGACAAAATTAAGGAATTTTTTAATATTTCATCACATATGTTGTAAATGCCTCTCCCCTGGGGACGCTTCCTCGTCACTTAACCAACCTAAATCTGTAGGAGGTAAAGATGGATGACCAAGACTAACTATGATAAATCTAATTTAATACCAAAGATAATATTCCAGAACAAGCAATCTATAAAGGGAACCTTTGGAGTGATATAAAGAGAGCTCAAACCTTATGTGAATAAGCGTACGAAATCCGAATAATATAACTTTAATCAATGCTATCTCTTAATAATCCTAACTTCCCTAATTTATTCCAATAGTTAAAATCCGTCCTTTAATCACGCGACGTGATTCTGATTCTTACCGTATCAACACTGCTTTCAGCGGCTCCGCTCCTTTTCCTTCTAATCTACGATTGTTAAACTTCTCTCAGCTATATATACACTAGCTAATTTGCAACTCATGGTTTCTTCTTGAGAGGGATGGCTGTGAAATAACGCGATTGCTGGCCCAAAGATTCCCCAAGAGGATTATTAATTAAAAGCCACGTAAAGCCCCGTCACAATGTAAATTAACCCTATTTTAAGAACAATACGGTCAATATATTATATCTTGAAAATGTTAGAACAAAATATTAAAAGATCTAAATTTAGAAACAAAAAAATATATATATATATTTTCTCGTTCGCTAGTTTAAATGATTTTTTTTTGTGTGTGTGAAGTAGAATAAAAGAAATATGCTTGTCATTCTTCGCTCGTAAATAAAAATAGTGGAATGAAATAATGCTTAAGAAAGGTCACATCGTAAAATTTTTAAGCTATTTCCAAGCTTAATTTTAAACAAATGAAATTAAATAAATATGCACGAAGCAAAAAGTATTAGACTCCATATGCAGAATTTTATGTTTGTAATCAATATACGAAACGCCTATATTACCAAGAAAATGTTTCAACATATCTTAAAATGTATTAAGAAATTAAAGCATACTAAAATATATCTTATTTTCATTTACTGATAGAACTTTTATTATTACGAACTTTTATTTCATTACATGCTATTATTTATCATTTAACGCAAAAGACGTAGATAGTTTCAGAAGCATTGTGTTTCATAAATATTGTTACGAATTTTGTGTAAAATACTGTAAATAATTTGTAAACGGATGTGTAATGCCTTTATTTTACTCTAAATTAAATTTAATTTGAGTTAAAGTAATATTCCCAAGCAGCGCCGTCCCTCTTACGTTATAATAGTGATTCAATGGGAACTTGGAGAAATCTTGGCAATAGAGCCAAGTTGGCGTCATTTTTGGCGAGTTCGGGACCCTCTGGATTCTTCTAGAAATTAGTAGAGAAATACACTAATTTCCAGACCTATGACGCAAGCGGATCTTTCCCGAATTATCCACGAGGGTTATAAATAGAGAGATGCTCACCGAAAGACAGTCTGGTTTTCGTTAGTGATTACTTCGGTTGTTGAAAGAGCGATTGCTTGTGAATAATTTTTTTATATACGTGTATTTTAGACATCGATAATCGTGTCTGAGTACTGTTGAAGGTGTAAAGACCTTCTGAGATTTATTCTGCGAAAATTGCTGCTGAGTCCTGCATTTCAAGGATTGAATTTTCGACAATAAATTCTCATTGCTCTTAAAGAGCAGTCTTGTTCTTTTAGACTGATTGGCATAAAATCCTCGAACTCCCGATCTGCGTAACATTTTTATATGCAAAATAAAGATAATTATAAATCTTCTTCAAATGAAAAGTATATACTTATCAGCAATCTTAAGGCATGGATCAACTAGGCCCAGGGCTTCGGCCACAATAGGAAGGGGGGGGGGGGGGGGCGCATTCTCATATCAGCCTTAATAAGATCACGAATTCGAATAACTTCAATGGTCAAATGTTATTTCCGGTTGCATTCTTCGAAAAACTGAGAATTTCGTACTGGCTACATGTGATAATCGTCATCCATGTATAGGACTAGGCCTATCACTATACACTATCATCACTTATTCAGTCAAAAGGCAGCAGCCGGTTTGTGTGATTGTAAGTCATGCACATTTATTTGTTTCGGGTTATTGTTTGTACGAGTTTTTGACAACGTATGTTATGTACTGTCTGTTCTAAGGGTTATAGGTACAGCCTACATTTGTGTAGGGTCCCAGGCAGTGGCGCACACAAGGGAGGGATCCTGAGGGTCCGGACCACTCCCAAAGCCCTTGATTTTTTTTCCGATTGATTAAAATTCTAAGTATATAGTAAGTAAAATTTAGTTAAGTATTTGCTGTTAATGATTAATTTTATTAATTAATACTAATTATTTATTCAATAATTAGTTTTTTACTATGTTTTGTTCCCGATAATCAACAAAATCAAAAGGAGCATGATAAAAGATCGGTGCACTTTCGACCCCGGGCCCCCCCCCCCTTCCCTTGAAAAATTCCTGTGTGCGCTACTGGTCCCAGGGCCTCGAAGAAGTCTTAAGATGTCCCTGCTTATCAACAAATTTCCCAATTTTTGTTAATGATTCAGATTCCTGATTAACTATATTTTTCCTCGTGAATTAAATTAAAAAAATGCGTTTCATTAAAATAAAATATTTTTCCTGCTGATATATACGGGATGAAATTAAAACTCTGAATACAAACAGCAAGTGAAGCAAAAGCGTTGTCTTTCATCCTATGTTGCAGGTTTTTACGAACTTTAAACCAACCACTGGGATTACCTTATTACATTGTTTTATAATTTTATACGAGAGCTTGGCATTTTGAAAAAAAAAACATAACGTTCGTAAGAAAAATGTATATAAAATTACTGGAATTATGGAACTCGAAAAAATATTTACCATATTAAAAACGTGTACTTATGATTGAAACCCCCCAAGTTAACTTCGGTTATCATTCAACTAACACAATATCCTTTTACCAATAACTCCAAAAAAAAGTATATGTTCAGAAATAAAACGATTCTGACATCCAACATTTCTCATCCAAACACTCTCCGCTCTCCCCCCCCCCTCCCAATAAAAAAAAATTCCAAAAATCACATTATGTTACGGAGTATAAACGGAACGAATCTTCCACACAATCGAAGCACTCTTCTACCTAACAGGTTCACAAGATTGATCTTTTGGAATAACACACACACGAATGAAGGGGAAGGAGGGGGGTAAGCATAAAAGATCCCGCCAAAAAAAAAAAGGCCCCATTCCATTGGGAAAAAGATCGGCTTTTTGGGATCGAACAATGGAACAGATGTGGTCCTTTTAACAAAGCGTGTTGCGGGATAAACATCAAAAATGGCCGATGCGATCTCTTTTGTTGAAGCCGTGTCGCATTTAGTGGAATATTTGGAAAACATTATACCCCGCCTTTGCCCTTTAGAGAAGGTTGACCTATGAACTCGAGAATATTCCTTTTTTTTATAATTTGGTTTCTTTGTCATTGATCCTTTGGCGGGATATGGAGCGAGAGGTTGTTGGTTTTATGAATATATCCCTCTACCTATATATATATATATATAAATTAGACCGTAAAATGGTGAGGGTTACTGTGTTGGCATAGTTATCTTCCCAGTGGCGTTTCTTATCATCATTTTTGTTTTTTAATTCATAATTACGAAGCAAAAAAATAGTTATTTCTTATGGAAGTATCTTGTGTGTATTAAGTTTCTGATAATTCCTATATAAATTTTTTAATACCACGTTACAAAAAATACATCAAAACAATTCAAGTCATGGACGCTGCTCATTTGGACGCGTGCTCTGCACTTAAGAATTTAGACCAGTGGCACAGCTACCAACGGGCTAGACCAGGGGTGGCGAACCTTTATGGACCAACGTGCCATTTTTTTTTCTAAAGAAGTGTTTAATGAGGCATAAATGTGCCGTCAAATAATTTTGACTTGTATTTATAGGGAAAATAAAAGAAGTAAATACTAACAACTCAAAACTCTTTATTTACTGCGAAAAAATACCTTTTGCACTATATAGTTGTAAAAGTTTTAGTTATACATGTAATTAAAATTAAAGTAACATTAGTGTGACTTCTGTTGTTTTGCAGATTGGATGACAAATAACTTATATATTAGGATTTTAAGATGTTACTTTTAGAAGAGTGCATGCCGAATTGGAGTCATCTGCCAAATGGTTTCTGAGCAATTCATTATTTTTGCTGTGGCTCACTTTTTTGACAAGAGGATTTGTGATTTGTCTCAAAATGCTGTTTTATAGACGATGTTCAACATGCCACTGTTCCAGAACATAAAAAAAACACACCGCTTTGTCGCCTTTATTAATCATGCCATATTTCTAGATTCAACGTTTGAAATTTTCTGTTACACTTACTATCTTGCATTTTTGTTCTTTTGCTGAATTAGTCATGTTAAATAACAGTTAAAATAGTAAATATAACACAAATAAACTTTAAAATAATGTTGTGTCAACGAAATTGACTATACCATGCGTAGAAAAATTTTGCATCATAAGCAACTGTAGTCCAAGACGTAAATAAGGCAATAATTAAGAGACAAAAACAAACGAGTGTGCTTCCCGCTGCCCCGTGACCGATCACTTGCGTTTTTTCTAATATTTCATAGTGAATTTTGTTATTTTGAAATAAAATTCAAACCATTCTGATCGCTGGTGTGCCCAAAATATTGTGTCGCGTGCCATTGATGGCACGCGTGCCACTGGTTCGCCATCCCTGGGCTAGATGGTGCAGTGCACCACAACCCTCAAGCTCAGGGGCGGCCCTCAGACCCTGATCACAAAGCAAGCCGAACTTGCCATAATTTCTGCCACATTAATATAAAAGGTTGCAGAATATCTGTAATCAGGGCAACTCAGTTGAAAGTAATTTCGAACTTGCAGAGATTTCCCCTAAATATTTTCCTTTGATTGTACGGTGTTGCGAACTTTACTTATTGAAAAGTGTATATTAATTTTCAATGTTGTATTTTCCTAACAGTTACTTGAAAATAAACTTTAAGTACAATGAAAAATCTTATCATACATCTTAAAAAACCTACATAGGAAACTATTTCTACTTGGTCATTTTATTTTTAATAACGATTTGATTCATAATAAGTTTCAGTATTTCGCAATCTACTCGTATCTTCAATACATTTGTGTAATTCCCCCCCCCCCTGTTCTTTCAAAGAGGTGATTTTTTTTAAAAAATATAATAATATTGAATTATTTTCTTGTTCATGCATATTTTTTGTATCATTTCCTGTCTATCACGTGTCAAATCAAACCTGAGCATGACAGATAGCTGCGGTTAAAGTAGCTTTGTATATTTAAAATTCAATATATTTTTACTTGATAAAGCCCAACGAAGACAGGGCCCTCTTTTTTTTACACCAGGGCCTTTGGATACCTAGCTACGCTACTAATTTACACTGTATTGTAAATAAAAAAAGAAACAAACCTTACAGTAGTCGCATATGATGCGTAACATCTGACATGTTATCGTGGTAAATACGCAATAGTAACTTAAATTCAGAAAAAAAAGAATCTAGTATGATTGGAAATAATTTTCAAACGAAGAATTATATCTTTAATGAAAAATTTATTTATTTAACACAAGGAGTAATGCATTTTTTTTATCAAAAATATTTATTTCTTGTTCAATTTGCGGAAGAATGAATACAATAGACTTGAAAATGGACAAACAGGGATTTCGGTGGCCATATTCGTATATTCTTAAGAAAGTTGTTCTTTTTCAGACACTTAACAGTAAATCTAATTATGAATATAGTTTACACACATAAATTAACCACAGATTTCTTACACTACGAGTCCTGAGACTTTGACAATTACGCGCAAGGATCGTAAGTTTATCCTAGTTAAGAATTCGAATCTTTTGAAATGCTAACTTAAACAATATAAAAAACAACAACTACGTACTAGAGTTGGACCCGAAGAGAGGGTAGTGAAGAGACACTATCACGCGAGTTGGACCTCAATGCGGGGGTAGCGAAGAGACACCATCACACGCGCTCATTGGTCAGATCAAATAGCGCGCGTTTACGTCACTTCTTGTAACACACTTCCGTCCCTTTTGACGAAATCACTCCCACAAAATTCAGCAATCGAGAGGAAAGATGTTACGCATCAAAAAGTATTGGAGAACTCGTTTCCTGATGGTCAATGGTCAGTCATTTGATAAAAAATAAATACAATCTGCTTACAGTCTTTAATTTTTTCATTGTCATCTTTTTTTACCACCGCAGTAGCTTAGTGGTCATGGTTACAAACTTGTAGCCGGCGTTTTCGAGTCCTGATGGTGTAATGAGGAGCTGATGCTAAAAATCTTCCCATTGACGTGGTATGGAAGTTAGAAGAGCAAGGTAGCGGCACAGGTGTCGTTCTCATTTCTTACAACGTGGTTCATAATTACGAGATCCGTCGCCTTCGTGTTGCTTTAAATGGGACGTTAAGGCTACACGTTACCCTTTTTTCAAAAAAACTTTTTGGAGACAGTTACAGTAAAAATAATTTATGTTTTATATTTAGATTATATTATTAAGCTGATTCTGTAAGTAGAAAGTCAGTTTGACCAGCCATTATTTTACAATTTTAAAAAAATAGGAATTTTACAAGTTTTTTCACAAGCTCTTATAAAATACTCAATTTTTAAAATTTTTTAGTCATTTTAAGTTATTTATGTTTCTTAGGTTATTACAAACAAAAGTTAGTATGGATTTGAAAATCTATTCCCTTGTTGATTTTTAATAATTATTTTTCTAGAAAAACCTGGAGAAAACACGAACATTTTTAAAATATCAACTTTAGCATTTTTTAGAAAAATAACTAGGGATCTCAGCCCTAAATCCATACTAACTTTTATAGAACATACGTTTGGGAGTATATACAAAAACATTCAAGGCTCTATCTTGAACAGGAAAAAAGTCTTAGGGATTAGAAAACACTTATACCTTCAAAATTGAATGTCTGAGAAAAACGTATTTAAAGTTTGTAAAGTCATAAAACAAAAACTTATAATGCCCGTTTAAGTATGTTACTTTCCAATGTATGTGTGTGTGTGTGTGTTCTGCATTAAAATGTAATTTTTATTAAATATGACTGAAAATTATATTTTTAATTCTAAATATATTTCTGCATAATATTGATAGCATTTGTTAAGACGTCAGTTTATTCAGATTTATCTTAACCTAATAGTTTCACAAAACTTTTGAAGCACGAAGTATTTATGTACAAAATATTAATGATACTAACTTAAGCTAAAAATAGTTAGGTTTGCTCATAAAATTTAATTTTTTTCAGTTTTAAATTGGGGCAGTTTAGGAAGTTTTGGCTCTTGTTGTGTACGACCTTAAAATACTAAAATATAGTACTACAATATGTTTAGTATAATGTAGTTTGGTACATCAAGGAAATATTCAGTTATATCAGTTATTTGAATTCAGAACACTTGTATTCGGAAGTCTAATTGCAGAATCAGCAGAGGACTGATTTTTAGATACATTATTTTCAGTAGTATTCCATCTCTTCGAAATATTTGTTTCTAACAGAAACCTGAGAACCCATTTCCCAAGGCATTTTCTCTACAGGAAAAAAATTAATAATGAAGCTTTTAAGTTATATAAACTATTTTTATATAAAAAATTGGCCACGAAATTAATCTTAATTAATTATGAGAACTCAAAAAACTCAATACATAATCAAGCAGAAATGATTTTAGTAACGAAAATTGGAATTAATAACCATTTAAAACTAAACGCTCAAAAATATTTTTAATTAATTCAATTTAAGAGTAATAAAATGCTTTAAAATGAAACCGAAACCAAAACCATAGCTCATAAACTTCAAATATCTTAAAAACTAATTTGCTAACAGATCTGAAATTTCGTGGTAAGCTTCTCAATGATATGGGCCACCAGAAAATACAAAAAAATAATTTTCGGTAAAAATGAAATTTTTAGGGTACTTAATAAACACTGGCTAATTTTTTATCCTTGATTTTATTCCCCCTTTCTTTGAGTTTTTTATAAGAAAAATATGTTTTATTTTCCTTATTTAGCAAGAAGCCTCAATTCTCCAAAAATTGACACAAAGATTTAAAAAAAAATTGCTCCTCTTACATACTCCGGAATACAAACCATACAGGAAGACGAGGAATTTGGTAGTTAGAATCATGATTTTATCACTATTTTTTTTT
>BMAV01022970.1:504907-522563 GCA_019973955.1 Trichonephila inaurata madagascariensis
CCACAACATGCGAAATCTGACACATGGAATTGAGATGCGTATTTAACGTGCAATGTATCCCATTATTACATATTTACAACCCTTGGTAGAAAATAACTGTTGATTATTTTATTAACATTAATAACACGTGGACTATTGGCCATCGATATAATTCTGAGCAAGGGATGGCGATTCTTTCCAAAAAAGATCGATTTTTAAATCGATTCGAATCGTCACCTGATGAATAGATTCACAAAAAAAATCGAGGTCTAAGAGATCGATTTCTAAAAAATCGATTTTTTTTAAAGTCTGCATTTACAATGTAAAAATACATAATAAACGATCTCTTCTGTAAAATCAGGGAATTTTTTTGTTCAGGGAATTCGACAAATACTATTATTTTTATTACCATGTGAAAGTATCCGGTATAAAAAAAGACATTTATTTTCTAAATGTATTGTTACATAAAAAGTTGAGAAAATAGGATAATATAGCTTATAGTTCCCAATGCTTGATATCTAAGCTTTTTAAAAACAACAGTATGTCAAGTCAACTGGGATCCAAGCGGTTCCGCTCATTACTTGCGATGTTGCCGGCAATCGAAAAAAGGCACTCACAAGGAACAGATGATCTCACAATACTCATATACATCATGGCTATTAAGTGAATGTGATGATAAAGAGTTTTTTTGTTCTAGCCTGTAAATTAACCCTTTAACCGCCAACATCGTAATATTACGGGTTTTAAAGATCGTACGTTCAACTAATTGTAAATTATATTTTATGGTTTTTACCAAAACAGACAAGAGAATCGAATGTCGATTTTCTAAGATGAAATATTGATTCACTGAATCGATTCAGTGCAACATATCGATTCAAAAAATCGATTTTTTTGGCCCGAGAAATCGATTATTCGATTAATCGATCTCAGATCGCCATCCCTATTCTGAGCCACGATTGAGGAACGAGGTAGAAGCCGGAGTTGTCACCTTACTCTTAATTTCACACCTAAATGATACCAGATTCAAAACACGAGGATCTCTAGGAAAATCAAGACTCAAATCTACCCTTCGGTTCCAAGTTCATCGCTCTGCAAACCGTGTTATCATGGTCCAAGACTTCGGTGAATCAGGACTTGAACCCTGGGTTTTCTGTCCATTAAGGCAAGACTATATCAGTATTAAAAATGGTATAATGCGTATAAGGTGGTTAAGAAAGAAAGACACATGTTAACAAGAAAATAAAATTTCATAAATTGAATTTTTTTTTTGCGAAGAATAAAACGGAAAAAAGGAGAAAATATTATAAAATTCAAAGAAAGGTTTTTTTTTAAACATTTAATAAATACAAAACATATAAATACGTATCTAAAAGATCAAGGGGAGAAAAATAGCAAATTTAAAGTTTAGTTTGTTTTAGATAAAAAAGTTTAGGAAAAAAACCCCAAATTTTTCTAAAAGATTTAAAAAAAAATATTTGTCATAACACAAAAAAGAGCGTGATTATAAGCATGAATTATTTGTGTTTATTTTTAAAACGTATAAAAAAGGTACTTTCAGATTTAAAAAAAATGTATTGCTGTTCTTTGTTTATTAAAATTTATACAGTGAAAACTTTAAGCAAACTCTCTATCTTTTATAACTTTAAAAGACTTAGTTCTTTTTCATTAAAATAAAAAATAAATGAGAATATGCGCTCCTTACAACGCATTTTTTAAAAAAATAAAGCCATTTGCTGAAAATAAAAGTTAAAAAAATATGCAAATTTAGAATGTATCAAAGTTGATAATTTATTTACATCGACCTTTTACTTAAAGTATTTTGTACAGACGGTAATGACTTTTCTTTCAAATTAATTTCAAAGGTTATAAATAAAAAAAATGTTGCTTTTCCGCTTTAAAAGTTAAAAAAATATGCTAGCTTTTCTTTTCCTCAACGGGAAAAAAAATAAGCAAGAACATTTCTTAAATGGTAAATTACTTAAATTAAAAAAAAATAGTAAGCATACGAATTAATTTCTAAAATTTTTATAAAGTATTAAAAATAGTGTATTCAATATTTAGAACAACATTCAAAACATGTAATAAATTAAAAAAAAAAAAAGGTAAAATTACGCAGGAATTCCTTTGAAAATTTTTAACGTGTTTCCTAATTATGTTGACCTTACCATTATTCAATTTTTATTTATCGTTATTATTTATTGTGTTATTTAATTTATGCACTGTAAGTCCCCAAGCAAAAATTCCAGCGAACAAATTACAAAGGTTTATAGAGCTGAATTTATGAAACAAGATTATGAGCAAAAAATAGAGAAAGAATTTTGTAATAAATGTAAATTTTTGGTTATAAAACTGTTGCAACTTCTTTCTGAAAATTTAAATTTCTGATTTATAACTTCAAAAAAAAAATTACATAAAAAAGATTAAGAAAACGTTGAATTATATTTCGATATTAAAAAAAACTGAGAAGAGATTTGCTTATGTATTATAACACTTATTTTCTATTAACTTTTTTCAAAAAACTATTTTTATCATCAAATATTTATTTAAACTATTTTTTTAAAAAATTAGTTTCGTTTTCTAAAAAAATACTTTCTATTACATTAAATAACAGTTAAAAAATATACTTTTTAGTTATTTATGTTTTTTCATTCACAACTCAAGCAATTTAAAAAAAATTTCAAGTAATGCAAAGATATAATAAAAAAGCTGAATAAAATAAATATTCGTTCACTTTATTTCGATGTAAATAAATCACAACAATTTTTAATATAAAATTGTATATTATACAAAATACTATGATTTATTTTTAATGTAACTATTTTGAATTCTATGTCCAGAGAAAATGGCGCTTGAGCTGAAAGAAAAATGGCGGACATTCGAAACATTTATTATTTTCAAACGATTTTCTTCCGTTTTTATATAAACATTTTTCTATACATGCAGTATGTAAACTTTTACTTACACAGCAAAAGAAATTACGAAGCCTTTATGAGAATACTTTAAAAACATTCCATAAAAATCACAAAAATTCGACATTCCATTTTAATTTAAAAAATTCTTAATGTAGCAATATATAAAATATAAATGGAGAACAGAATTTCTAAAAATATTTTTCATAAACCTAAAAAAAAAGTTCCATTACATCATTACTCAATTTCTTATATCATTTTATGCAAAACTCAGGCCATAAAAGCTATACTTTATTTCAATTTTACTCAATTTTATATTCCTATATTTCAAAGGAACGGTTTGATCTATGGAGCTTCAACCACATAACTCATAAAAATTTCTCAACAAAAAGTAAATATAAAGAATGATAGAATGTTGCGAAAATCACTGCATACATACATGCATTATTTATAGTTGAGAGAAGTATTTTCTTCCAAGTCAAGACATATTATAAACAATAACAGCAGAAATAAAATACTCCTGTCTGGAAACTTAACTCATTTTATCAGCGTAAAAGATGGCGTTTTCTTTGGAACAAATAAAAACCTTCTTTGTGAAGCTGGAAATAAACTTATGCGTAAGATAAATAAATAGAAATTCAGACTCGCCTTTCGATTTCTTTATTTTTATTTTATCAAAAACAAATACTTGAATTATTGTGTTTCTTCTTACATATATCTTTAGTAATTTAGTTTTATTGACTGTCGTATATTTTTTTTATGAGGGAATACGTTAAAAATGTTTCTTTCTGAGAAAATGGGAATTTTTTTTTGTACACAAAAGATAAAATGTTTCGAAAATTTTATTTATGAAATATATAAAAATTTTGTTTGAGCAATTTTTAGAATTTCTACTAAAAATTTGTCTGGCAGGACACTCGTCAAATAAAAACAATATCGAAAATTTATAAAATGGCAGTAGCAAACTTGGGGAATGGGGAATATTTGTTACATCTGTATATGTTCGCAAAATAGGAATTTTAAAAATGATACCAAAATAAAAGTTATTGAAATTTTTTAAAAATCGTAGAGCATAATCATAGTAGTTCGTTTAATCAGGATTATTGGTACGTCACATCTAAATGCTCTCAAAATACTAGTTTTAAAAGTTGTTCATTTTTTTTTCATAAAAGCTAGTACTTTATTGTATTAATTCGCTATATCTGGAATATTCGTACAATGCATAAAAATGCTCGTAAAAATCAAGTTTTTTAAAACACTACAGTAAAAAATTCTTGTAGTTTTTATACAAAAAATATTACATTACTTATATTTATGCAAATTCGCTCTAGAATTCGAATATATTACTTTCACAGAAATATAAAATATATTTATTTAAAGAATTAGAATTCATGAAATGAGCATATAAATACAAATATATGCACATGAAATGAGTCTATGAAAAGTCATTTCATTTCGCAAAGCATTCACATTTTCGTAATGTATTTTTATAAAATATATGGTTTGGGGCAAATAAACAATACTCGTATCAATAATATTGAATAAGTAGGGTAACCCTAGCAACAGATTTGATTGCCAAATTTGGCATAAAAAATAGATAACCAAAGACAAATAGAGAATGGTCTAGGACAGGGGTGGCGAACCTTTATGGATCAACGTGCCATTTTTTCTAAAGAAATGCTTAATGAGGTATAGACGTGCCGTCAAATAATTTTGGCTTGTGATTATTGGGAAAATAATAAAACTAAATACAAACAACACAAAAAAAAATACATAGCGTACTTTATAGTGGTAAATGTTTTAGTTATATACGTGTAATTCAAATTATATAAAGTAACATTAGCCTGATTTCTGCTGCTGCAGATTAGATGACAAATAACTTATATTCGGGTTGTAAGATGTTACTTTTAGCAGAATGCATGCTGAATTGGAGTCCTCTGTCAAGTGGTTTCTAAGCGAGTCTTTAATGTTATTCATCCCTGAAAATAATGACTCGTAGGCATAGGTAGTTGAAAATATGGTTAAAATAGCATGAGCTTGCCTCTTCAAACAGTTAAACGTATCTAGAATAGAATTTAATGTTTCCAAAATTTCGTTACTGGCATTTTTACTTATATTGCTTGTTAATCTTTCTGTTTCAATCAATTCTTTTTCCTTGTTTCAACAAAGTTTTGAATCTATATTTAACTGCACGAGAAATCAATAAGTTATATTTCAAATTTTTCAATTTCCAACCAATCGCATTGGGGCAAGTTCAGTTTATCAAATAATGCCACATCAGGGTACATAATAAACGAGCATTTCTGATAATTCATTGAACTGATAAAATCTCACTGAAAATTCCTTGACTGAAGAATCAATCGCGGTTGATCGTTTTGATCGGTGGCGTGCCCAATATATTGTGCCGCGTGCCATCAATGGCACGCGTGCCAATGGTTCGCCATCCCTGGTACAGGACAAAGGTGTCAAACTCAAAGGCTAACTTGGGCCAAAAAACAAGATTAAAATTTAAGTGAGCCACAAAAAGAAAAAAAATCAATAATCATGGAAACGTAGGTTTATTTCGAATAATGCATTATAATAAACATAAATAAAAGAACAAGAAAATTTTAATGTTTAAGTCCTGACACTTGACATTTCGCAGTGATGTCTTTCAAAACTGACCAAGGTGAGCGTCATTAACACTATTTCTATCAGGAGACTTATTTTCTTTCATAACTGAAAATAACTGCTGGAACCGATAAATACTTCCAGACATGGAAATAATTTCATATGCGAATTTTCAAGTACTTTCAAACGTGGCTGGTAAATATTTGTAAAATTCAGGTACAATCACTTCAATGAATTTTACCTTCAGATTTAAGTCGCACTAATTCTATATTAATTGCAATGATCGAAAACACAAATTGTTCGCCAAAGAATAAAATCTTTAAATCTTGTTTCAAATTCAGTTCAAAGATTTGAAATTTTGTCTGCTTATTTTTCATACGATGCAGTATCAACTAAAGATTTATTCATGTTGCTTATCAGAAAGTGCGTTACATCTTCACTTTTCAGTTGCTTTTCCCAAAGATTATACATTATTGTGTGCCGATATATTGGCCGGGCCAGATGTGGCCCGTGGACCACGAGTTTGACACCTCTGGTCTAGGATAAATATTTAACGAGATAATTGTAGAAGTTCTTAGAGTTTGCTTCACTGCCTGTATAAAGATGATGCAGTAAAAATCAGCATAAATAATCGGTTAAAAATAATTCTTCAGAGAGAAGGAGGGAAATTCAGTCAATAAATTTACAGTGAGGAAACTTTACATTAATATTACACAAAGAAAATGTCACAAGTTAATCCATTCCTCCGAATTTTATAATAATAATGAAAATGGAATAATATGTCTACTTTAAAGCAAGGAAATGTGGTAGAGCAATTTAACTCCAGTTTTCTTTAGCAGACGATTTAGTTCAAAGGACCCCCACTGTACAAATTATAGAATTGTTCATAATCATTGCTCAAATTGTAAAACTGTAATTTACAAATATCATGAATTTCTATTTTTTTAAAAATATATTGTAAGCAGGGGAAAAAATAAATTTCAAGTCTTCATCTCCGCATTTTAATTTGTACTTCAATTTAGTGTCTCTTCAAAAACAATATTACCAATCACCATTTCCTCTAAATGGCACCGAATTTTTATTTTGTCTTTGTTTCTGCACTTTGACAGAAACACATACAATTATTGTCCTTGAGTAAATATTGTTTCCTTCGAAGTTACACATAAACCGACTTTTTCAAAACTCTGCCCCTGTGATTTATTAATCGTCATTCTTACAGGGAATTGCGTACATTTCTGTACAAATGGCATATCCAAGTCCCCTCCAGAGTCTAGTGTGATCTTTGGAAAACAAACAATTCAGGGGCCCATCTACCGCAGTATCAATGATACAGAGAAACAAGCTATAGGGCGCCAAAATATGTGAGAGAAACATTGTAAAATGTTAAGGGGCCCCCAAAAGGAATTTATGTACAGGGCCCAAGCAGGACATAGCTACGCTAGTGATACAACTTCACCTTTCTTATCTCCTGATAAAGTTTCACACTGCAGAATATTCTTCTGAATATTTTTCACGACCAATCTTGTGCCATTACATAGTCATCAGTAATGATCTAACCTAATTTAATATTCAGTTTAGATGGTGGTATTCCCGAAGGAGTTAGTGATGATAGATAATCAGGCGGATACTGTAGCATAACATTCTCTCGATGATCGCCATTGTCCCCGCCAAGAGAGAAGCCAAATAAATTTATTACTGCATCACGAAAAACGTTTTTTATATATAGAGAGAAATGTAGTTCATATTAACTTTGGGCTATCTGACAATAAAAAAAAATAATTGGAATTAAAAAAAAGGATCTTTTCTGTATCAAGAATGTTGCAGGATTGGTTCTGATGAAACACTAAAGTAACATTACTAAATTTTTGATTGATTTTACATAATTCTATAACATACTATCTTAATATTTTATTATAAATTTTTAATCAGTTTTATTCCTCTGTCAAAAAGTACCCCTGTAGAAATTTCGTTAAGATTCTTCCAGACAGCCGTAGTTCAATTCAACACTTCAAAAACTATGCCCAAATAGGATATAAAATCAGTTTATCAGTCCTCCGAAAAGTTAAGCTCATCTTCCACCAACGCAAAGTACACTTTCAATGGATCTTATCCCATGCCAATATCTACGGAAATTAAATGGCTGGCACTCTTGCAAAGGATGGAATATAGAACATCCTGTCCCTTCCATCTCAGAGCTCCCATATTTAGAATTTTTCTCAAAGCAAAAGGCTCAAAATAAAGAAAAAAAGTTAAAACATCCGTTTCATAAACGGCATAAAGGCAAAAGACCAGGCTTTCTTTATTTCTTAATTGTGACGGACAATCAAACACTTGTCTGTTCCGAATTGCCAATGGGCATTTAAAAATCTCACTTTTTCCGGAACCAATAAGAGGTTTCCTATTTGCCCTAAATACCAGCTAGAACAGGCTTCACCTCAGCACAGCTTGGACTGGATTAGGAAGATATCCATGATAGTCCACTTCTAGTATCAGACTTCATTAAAGTCAACAAATTTACTGATCTGGTCTGACTTTTCGTCTGATCAGAGGGGAGATTAGTACGAGGGTCAGTTGGAAAGTAAGTTTCCCCTGTCGACTGTGGTCATAGTTGCGAATGAGAGTCAAAACATTGAATGAGACATTAAAGATAAGACATAACTTTATTTTTCCACATAAGTACTAAGTTGATTGAGACATTTGTCATACCGCTTGAATAAGCTTCAAAAAACCCTCCAAGAAAAATTCAGAATTTTGCATAAGCTTCTTACGTATTCGGGAGTGAAATGGTGGGCCCATGATTCATCCCTCCTCGCAATCCAAAACAGTAAGACATTGCCATCCTCATGGTAACGCACGAGATGTTCCAGGCTGGACACCATGCGTTGTTCCATGTGTGTCGGGGTCAGTTATCAGGGCACCTATCGTGCTGACACTTTCCTGTTTTCAAGAATGTCGTTGATGATCTTTTGAGGAAGGTGGATGACATGATTAAGGAATCCGACTACGTTCGGAACCGTGATTTTGCAAAAGCGTATAAATGGATAATATTTATGTTATTTAGTGTCACTTAGATTAGAAAATGTATATAAAATTGTTTTAAGAATAGTATTACAATAAAAAATTATTTACGTAAAATATTTTAACAAAAAATGAACATAGAATGATCCATTTTCAAAATATTCTCCTTTTGTGAAAAATGCTTCTATTATAATAATATTTTGCCTGTCTATAGCTCAGATCTCTCTACAGAGGCTCAACTAGAATTTTTGAAATATATAACTTAGAAGTAGGTTTATCCAAGTTTTACGACAACAGAGGGGAGAAATTTTAAGAAAAAAACGCCGATAATTATTTCAATGGGTTGTAACTCTGAAAATAATGGGAATTTTTCAATCATAGTTGAGCCTCTGTACAGAGGTCTGAGCTATATGCAGGCAAAATATTATTATAATAGAAGCATCTTTCACAAAAAGAGAACATTTTGAAAAAAAGGTTATTCTAAGTTCATTTTTTGCCGAAATATTGTATTTAAATAATTTTTTTGTCAAAATGTCCTTAAAACAATTGTATACATGTATTCTAATCTAAGTGACACTAAATATCATGAAAATTATCCATTTATGCGCTTTTTAAAATCACGGTTCCGAACGTAGTCGGATACCTTAAAGCAAACTGGCGTATCACGATTGATGGAGTAGCGGAAGAACTTGGAATCGGATAGAGTGAGTTCAAAAGGTGAAAAGCCCTGAATTTTTCTTGGAGGGCTTTTTGAAGGTCATCAAGCTGTATGACAAATGCCCCAATGTACTAGGTACTTATGTGGAAAAATAAAGAGTTACACCGTATCTTCAATGTCTCATTCTATGGTATGACTTTCATACACAACTCTGACCACAGTCGAGAGAGGAAACTTACTTTCCGACGCACCCTCGTAACAACAACAATAACAAAACGCATAAAAATTCTTCTCAAAAATAAAAATAAAGAATTAATTAAGAACAAAATATGAGCTACATAGATTATGAGTAAAGAATTTATCACTACATATAGCTCATTAAAATAACCACTCATTAAAGAAACTGAGCAATTACATCTTAACTAAAAATAAAATTAAAATAAATAAATCAAAACCGAGTTATAGTGCTGTATTCAATTAAACAACCAACTTAAGCACCTTAGTCATTAAGTATTTAGAACGACTATAAATATAAACGAAAATAAGACTAGAGACACAAACCTGCTAGGCAAAACTAAGTAAATAATTAGATTTAATAACCGCAATCCTCGAAAAAGATTTTCTCACTTGACAAGTGAAAAATTACATTTAATTAGTCTATTAGAGAACCCGCATACGAAAAGAACCACATCTATTATATTCATTATTTCGATTTAAAAAAAATTAAGAATGTTAAAAGAGAATGGATAAAAAAATAACCCTTTAATGCACTTAAAACACGATTGGATATTACCTCACTTAATTAGAACGAATTAAAAAAAAAGAACGATGAGAACACATTCGGATGCCACCTGGCAACTTCTAGGAGGTTCTTTTTTAATGTTTTCACTTCCACTTTGTTCCAGAGACTCTCCCCCTCCCACTCCTTTACCCACCCCTCTTTTCCAACCTAAAGTTCGTTTGTGAAGTCAGTTAGAGCAAGGGCTTTCCTAACAAACTGCCGAATTATGTAGAATATTTTTTTCCCTATCTTTCCCCCTTTTACAGCTATTAACGTCAACTTCTGGCATACGGGAGCTATTATCACATGACTACGGGGAGGGGAAGGAAATGGGGGTGGAGTAGAGCATTAATAAATGGGAGGTTGGAGAAAAAGAATGAAAATAAAAGTAGAAGAGGCCGGCTGTTGATGACAAAGTTCTGTTTTCGTTTTTTTTCCCCTTCGTTTCCCCTTCTTTTTTCCCCCTTTTAATTTTTCTTCCCTTGCCTGATGTTACATCACTAATGACGGAAAGGTGGATCCTATAATTAAATATGACAGATATAAAGTGACAAGATTAAATGTACGTGAGGCGAAATTAAAAATAAGGTTCATCCCACCTTTTAAGAAATGGATTTGGAAAATTATGACATGTTTAAAAAAAAATCGTTTTGGTAAAATAGCACTTTAAAAGAGGGTTTAATGTTTCTCGTGGAATAAAAATAAAAATAATGAAATAATTTTTGACATCGGAAAATATTGTGTTGAATTGCAGTTTAATGATGTTCCAACGCTGTATTTTAATGATTCTGCTTCAAAGTACATCCAGTTACATAAAAATCAGCATAAGATTTTAGCGCTCATTAGACATAATTGCAAAGCATGATTTGATACGATGTTGCAGTAAGAAAAAAATATAATTTTTAAAATGAAGTTAAACTTGGGGCCTAAATTATGTGTTTGCAATTAATACAATATTACGCGCGCGTGAGAGAGAGGTATGTGTTTATTTATCTCTCCATTTGTTATTTTTTTCCTATTACAACTACTTAATTACAAATTTATTTACAAAATATATCTTTAAGAGTAGATTATATTTTTTTAAAAAGTTATTGTGAAGAAATAAATTAATACTTAATGTGTTTATTTTATATAAAATTTATTTACAGAAATTGTTTTGAATTCGTCTTTATTCCTAACTTAGAATTAAGAAATATTTTAAGGTGATTATGGTGAAAAACAAACAAACCTATAAATGAATAATTTTTTTAAATATATTTTAATGAATTAGAGAATATACACACAAAATTGTTTTAAGAATATTATTACAAAAAAAAAGTTATTTAAATTTAATTTTTTGGTAAAAAAAGAAGAAAAAATGACATTTTCAAAACACATCCTCCTCTTGTGAAAAATACTTCTATAATAATAATATTAGCCTATGTATAGTTAGGATTTCCATACCGGGGTTGAACTGAAATGTTTGTATTATACAATTCAGAAGTTTGTTTATTCATATTTTATAATAGCAGAGAAATTTTAACAAAAAACACCCGTTGTTACCTCAATTTATCATAACTCTAAAAACAAAAAGACTTTTCCAAAAATTTCAGTTCAATCCCGGTATAGAAGTCTTAGCTATATATAGGTAAAATATTATTATAGAAGTATTTTTCATTAAGGGAGAGTGTTTTGTCATTCTTTCTTCATTTTTTTTTCAAAAAAAAAACAAACAAACATCCGCATTTAATTAATTTTTTTCTTGTAATAATATTCTTAAAATAATTAAAAGATATAAATTAAAAGATATAAATTAAAAGATAATTAAAAGATATAAATTTATGTGTACACTATTTTATAGATTAACTATAGAACTTTAAAAAAGTTTTGACCATATCTGAAAATTTAATGGCATTTTTTCGCAATACTAATTTATGAAATTGTTTTCTATTATCTAATACAATTGAATAAAAACAATAATATTTTTAAAATAAAAAAAAAATAAAAGCAATTTAATACAACAATAGACTATAAATCAGAGAGACAAGAAGGTAATAGATAAAATAATTCTGAAGTTAATTTTGAAAAAATACTCTACAATTATCAATAATGAATTACTTCACGATTTTTACTACTGCTGAATATATCTGCATATTTTTAAAGCATGCACAGTTTTTATCTTTTTAAAGTGTACATAATTTAAAATACTAAAGACTAAAAAATAAACCTAAATATATATTTTCATTATTTAATATTCATGCACATACGCTTTTATGTGGTTATAAATTATTCTCTTTAAAAGTTTCTTTTAAATACCATATCAATATCTCTATTAAAGCTTTCATAAACATTAATCTTCCAACTGTTCGTATAATTTACTCTCGTATAAAAAAAGACAATATCAATATACAATCAGCAAAATAATATGTTACAGCATACATTAAACAGGTTTATCAATCAAGCAACCTTCTCAGATTACATTCAAAAACACAAACGAGAATCAACGCTGAATTGAATAGATTTTTATCACAATTAATTACCTAGAATTTCCATCACAATCTACAGAATTATCTTGATATTGCTTTAACCTGTTTAGAATGCAGAAACAATCTAACACAATTCCCCTAACAACATTCATTAATTTCATTCTCCGATCGTATCTTTCCCACATTCATTCAAATTAATTCCGAACCGCTTCGCTTTCAATAATTTAAAACATTTCAGCAGAAGCGATTATTAATAAGCGAAATGTAATTTTAATATCCCAGGTGGCAACAACTTCAAAATGAAACTGCTTCATCAAATGAGAATTCTAATAAAGGGCTAATTTGAAGAACTCTCGATGTTTGAATATCGTTTGAAAATCGAACTGACATTTAATGATAATGGATAATGACTTCAACTTCGACTCGGAGATAATTATCGTCTGCTTTTATTAATCGCGTCAAAACAGATACTGGAAAGTTGGAAGTTTTAAGAGCAGATGTTTCATTAGCATGTATTTTGGCATTCTAAAGCCGCAGCGGTAATTGAAACGAATGAATAATGTATTATTTTAAAAATACCTGAAGTGAAGAAGCTACTTAAAGGTACTGCGACTTTATTTAAAATGTTTTTGATGAAATAACGTCTGGATATTTTTTGAAAACGCTATTCAAAAATATAAACACGATATTTTATTAAGAACAACATTAGGGGTAAAAAATTCGGTATAACATACACTAAAAAATTGGCAGCTTTAAATAATTCAGGTAATAATTTAAAATTTGACTATATAAAAATAATTATTTAAAAACACTTTAATGGTTTTATACAAAAAATTAACTACCAAGTTAATTAGAAATCAAAGAACAAAACTGTGTATTTGATATTTTTCTTAACAAAGATTAATTAAAATTTTTATAACTTTAACAAAACACATAATTTTTCTTATTATATGAGAAATAATTATTTACTGCATAATCAAGACTTGAATGCTAACTCATAATCATTTACTTGATTGTTATCAAGAATTGCTAATGAATTTCTTACAGATAATTGTTTGTAATCATTACTTGTAATGTTTATAGTAGATAAAAACGATTTTTATAACAATTAATTCTTAACTACTGATGTGAACCTGAAGAGATAAAAAATCCGAAAACAAAATAGGAAATAGAATTTCAGTAGTTACAGCAAGTGTTTTTATTTCTGATCATTTTAATGATATGAATAATTTCTGCGTCTACACTCATGTATAATTGCTAAATTTTTAATGCAGTAATCAATGAAAAAGAAAATTTATTTTAAGGCATGTGTTGTGTAAATAAAAGCAAGATGAAAAACAACATTTAATAATTAATATTAGAATATACTATTCATTTGAACAAGTATTAAAAATTACTTTTAACGTTAATTAAATTTCCAGCACAAAATCTTTTAGGTCATATTCGAACAAAAACAGCAACAGCGTATTTAGCTTAATTAATTTTAAAAGAAAGATAATTTAGATTGCAGAATAAATTAATATGCAGTTGATGCGGTAAAGAATATTTAAATTAAACATTGTACAAAAATTAATCGGAAAAAAAAAAATGTTACTCGATAAAGAACAATAATTATTTTTTAGAACTTAAGACTAATAAAAGTATTTTCGAACAGCGTTGCTGCCATTTTTAATAAAAGCTTAATTTTGAAAACATTCGAATACACGCTTTTCGTTAACATTGTTAAAATATCTTCTTAAAATATTCATGCTTTAAAAATAAATATATTCCATCATTCACCGAGCGGTTTTTATTTAAACAAAATGAGCAAAAAGAAAGAAAAAAACTTGGTTCTCAAATATTTTAATTAAAATTCCTTTAATCTAGTGATCGGAAGTTTTAAATTTGTTGACTTATTTTACATGATACATAATTTATTGCAGGCAAATTCCATTTAATACAATTTATATTAATATTAAATGATAAATAAATAATGAATACATAATTGAATATATTTTATAAGTTTTTCAAATGAATAACATTTTCGTTTATGGGCTTGAATGAGTTTTTACACAAAGTAATAGAAAATGTTAGATTGAAAATGAAATAATTTCTTGTTGCTTTGCTTTCGCTCTCTAAAAAGAATTAAGTTTCCCTATGAGAAAAATTTCTTTTTATTTACTAATAATTATGCAATATTTCCAACAGTACTAAACAAAAAAAAAAAAAAAAAAGAAAGAAAAAAAGAAAAACTGTTTTATTACCAAAGTTATTGCATTTTTTATACAAATTTTCTAAACATTCTAATGTCAATTTAAAACTAATTAGCACTCTAAATTCAGTTTAAAATTTGAAATGAAATAATTATTTATACAAAACATTTTACAAGTCCAATGGAAAAGATGTAAATTAACATTATGAACGAAAATTTTCTGTGAATTTATTTTTTATAAGCAATAAGTAATAACTATTTAGAAATAAACAAGAAGAAATCATATGACATTAAATCTTACGAAAATATAGATTAAGTATAAAAATTTGAAACAAAAGTATTAAAAATTTACTTCATTAAGATTGGCATTATCAAAGTCAAATCAATAATTTTTATCAAAAGATTCTGAAAAAATGTTATTTCCGATAAATTTTGTCCTAACATAAGGCAAAATTACCAAAATGAGCATCACTGACAAGTGATTGTTACCGCCATCTATCGTTAGTTTAACAAACTAATTCACAGAATCAGTAAATAAGGAACAAGAATTTATAAAAGGAAATAAATTTTTAAAATAAAGGGTACAGAAATATATTTCCAAATAATGAAAGGGTAAGAAAATATTATTCTTTTCTGAAAAAATCTATCATTTTGCATACAAAAAAAAAAAAATATTATACAAAAAAAAAGTTTAAGTTTGAGCTAAAATTTTTAATTTTTAAAAAGTTTGATATGAATTAATTTTTTTAAATAATTGGATTTTTAATGTAATATTTCAAAATTTGTTAAGTATATTTTATTAAAAATAACATAAGAAATTCTATATTTATACTTATTTGACTAAGAATAATGCATTGAAAAACAAAGTTACAGTTAATCGTTTATAATAGGCTTATTCATCTAAATATTTCGAAATAAATTTCACAACTAAAGAAGGCAAGAAAGACGTATACATATAGAAAAATGTACCGAATTTTTAATTTTATTTCAAACTGAAAAATCACATTTCACTATTAAACTGTTAAGTAGTTTACTTATAATAATATAAATTTTATAATTTTTTTCATAGTACTTCGTTCACAGAATTGAAAGAAAAAAATAATTCCCCCGAAGAATAAATTTAAATGATATTACATTAAAAGATTCTTATAAATGTGTGTTTCTAATATCCCTTAAAAACACAATTTTGCTTCAAGTTTTCTAGTCACTGTAATAGTAAAATATTATCTCCTCCACTCAGCCAAATATTTCATCACAAAAAAAAAAGAATCATAGAAAATAAATATTTGTGTAAGAAACTAATGTTCTTCAAGGAATTTCAACATTCTCCTCCTACTTTTGATGTTTTCAAACAAAAAAATTTCAGTGAAGAAATCATGATTTCACATCAAAAGAATTTTTCGAAATAAATGGAAAAAGGATTACAATTTTTTTTTATCCAACTTCTTAGCAAAACAAACTTTTGAAAAACATTTTTTTTTAATAAAATGTTCCAGAAACAAGTTAAAAATATATATAGAAAAGATATTTTAATTTATTTCCTGAGAAATATACCTGTTAACAGTATTGAGTAACTCAAACATCTTCATTTATTTGATATTGTGCTTAATTTATTTAGAATATTTTCTTATATTTTTTATAAAAAGTAATTCTACTAATTAAAATCGAATCGAAAACATTTTACGAGGTAATAAACTTTTTTATTTCATATTTAATTCGTAAAAAATAATTCTACACTTAGAAGATTTTTTTTTCAATTATACCTAAGAATTTCATTGAAAAGTAAGAATCACGAAATGGAAGAGAAAACTAAGCACAATGAATTTTTCTTCTAAATAAAAATACGGTCAAATGGTTTGAAATTTAAAAATTAAGCAAAAAAATAAATTCTTTATTTTATATTACATTTTCTGCTTCATACTTTTGTCAAGTACAGCAAGTAATATCAGAGAAATATTTTATATAAGGATTTTGTACTTTTTAGAGGAAAATAAGTAAGTAAGGTTAAAAAACTTTAAATAATGCATGGATTAAATAAGAAAAATTATTTAAAATTTTATATAATTGATCTATTTCGCAAACATTATATATATATATATATAATACAAGAAAACGTTTCAAGAATTTAGTAATTTTTATGAATAGAATTATGCATAGGCTTATTTATTAAAATAAAATAACAATGTTGATTTCCTTAGGGGAGTTAGACTGAACGCTTAGATTTTCGTGAAACCTTCATAATTATTCTACAAAGGGACACCAACCTCATTTTATTAAGGCATGGTACATTTTATACAAAAAAAAATATGGAAACATCACTTAATACAACAGACAGCCTTTTTGTTTATTTGATTCAAAATTAGTAAAATCTTTTAATATCCAAATTGAAATTCTAAAATGACTCAACACACTTCTACCCTTTCCATACTTCATACCCTATTTTATAGAAGATGTATTTCAAGGGGCGTGACATAAAAAAAAAATTTCAAAATGATTTTTATACTTCAAACTCCCTCTCCTCTTACTGTTTCCGTTTTGTTTTGTAACTACCCTTCCATTATTAGATTGACATCCGACCCCCAAAAGTGGGGTAGACAAACCCCGAGTAAAATGGCCACATTCGATCTCCCCAAACGATTTTCCGACTATCATGGAAGCCTACACTCTCTTAACAAAGTGGGTGGTGAGAGGCTGTCACTGGCAGTTGGGAACAATCTCTCTCCATAGAATAGAATTGGAAGCAGCGTGCAATTGTTCCGTCCACCCCCCAATTCTGACCAATCCCTTCACGAGTTAATTGAACGATTAGGTGATGAGTCCATGATTACTCCACCCATGAGTCAGAAGAGAGGATTTACTATTGTGCTGCTAATTCGACTACAGTCTGTGTTGAAAGCTTGTCAGTTAGGAGGGTGGGGTAGAAGTGATACACCTGATTTGGTTCTCGAGGGGGCGACAGTGGGGGGCCACAGTAGGTGAGTAATAGATAGGTAATAATTATTTAACTACCACATCTATATGCTGGATGGTTAATGTGTATAACAG
>BMAV01022970.1:527563-538981 GCA_019973955.1 Trichonephila inaurata madagascariensis
ACGCAATAATCTCAGAAACATGTTTAAAATTAAATTTTTTTCTAATATATTTATGGCAATGATGAATAGGCTTTTCCAATAACGTAAACAAGATGAATCATTAACATTGTAACCAGTGGATGGACGAGTACCACCTGAATTTTGCGAATTGTTTTTAGATATTTACAAAAATGCCATGCGCATGTGTATAAGTAAACTTTTACATCAAACTGAATTCGAATTATAATCAGTGTTTACAAACAATAAATAATTTATGCAACATAATTTTTTTAAATTATATGAAATTTGAATGCTAATAATTAACATCCAGTTTTTGGATCAAATTATGTACCGTAAAATCCGGCGTATAATGCACATTTTTAACACCAAAAATACGATCGAAATTTATGGGTGCGCGTTATACGCCGGGTATAAAAATGATAGTTCAAAAGTAAAAAAAAAGAGATGAGCAATAAAAAAAATTAGACCTATAGATATCGAATGACATATCTTATGAACTAAAACAGTTCTGGTTTCAGAAGTATGCTATTTTTTCATAAGGCTGGGATAATACTTCAAATAAATGACTTCAAAACGTAAGAGAATTGCATAATTACACTTTAGGTTTCTTCGTAAAAAAAGGGGTGCGCGTTCTACGGCGAATATACCTAAAAATTCAAAAATGCAGCTTGAAAGTATAAGTGCGCGTTATACGACGGATTTTACGGTATGTACATTTATTTATCTTTTACAGCGAATGTACGAATTCAACACTTTATTTTTTACTTAAAATACATAAAAAAATAGACTCAGAATATTTTTGCTATGTATTTAAATAAAATTACTTCTTTCTAACAATGTAGAGAAAATAGTTGCTTATATATGTACGTGTTTTGCTTTTTTCCCCGCATAAGTAATTTATTATTTTGTTATTTAAACAAAAACTTCAAATTTACTTTTATCAATGAAAAAATAACTTTTTTTTCAAAGGAGTTCGATAACTTTTTCTAAAAAGGTGCAAAGTCTTATAATAATATAAAATGCTGAAAAATAAAAAATTTTAATACCTACATTAATTTTTATAAATAAATTTTAATTTACAAAATAATTCAGTACCCAAAATATTCACAGATGAAAAATTAAGGTGTAAAGTATTTCATAATTCTTTGAGGATTTTCGTCAACAAGCTTCTACTCAGGACAAACCAAACCATCAATTTTTTATTAAATCTTATAATAGGCTCTTATTAAACCACTCTCGGAATTTTTCATCCTATATTTTCTTTCCTACCATTTTAATTTATCTACATTTCATTCCATTGATTTATCTACATTATCTATTTAATTTCTTTGTATAAAATTCTGTTCTATTTACAACTTCTTAATTCATTATGCTTTATTATTAATTTGGGACTTAAAACAACATCATGCAACGTGAAGGAATTGAATTTAATCACAATTAATCATAAAATAAAAATAAAAAAACATTCAAAAACTGAATCAATTTATGGCACTTTTCTTAATAAACGTCCAGCATTCGTTCTCTTAATCTGTTTCGTTTTTTATTTTAAAAAATTCAGGCATTTTATTAGGCTACCAAATCACAAGAAATTTAAAACTAAGATATTTATGGTTTAAAAAAATCTAAAAATTAAATAATATTGATAGCTAAAATTAGTAGTTAATGATCCAACACAATTGAAGTGAATTGCTGTTTTTTTTTTAAAAAAAAGTTCTTTAAACATCGCATAATTCTTTGTTATTAAAAAAAATTCCTTTCTTATTTTCATTGAAACCAAATTTCAAATTAGATAAATGCTAATAATTGGTCTATTCTCCACTAGATGGCAGCACAGCTAGGAATATTCCAATCATTTCACAGAAGCAACTTGAGCCTGTTGCACTCAATAACAGGCTCTTTTTGATTTATTTACTAAATACTATTTAACGTGAAAAAATACGTTTAGTAATGTTCTAAAATGAGAATTCTATTTGCAACAAAAATGTGTACAATCGGATGAAAATCTACACTTTCTGTAACGGTGGACAAAAGGAGTTTTTTCCCGATGCATTAATATAATAAATATAGATTCAATGAATGGAAAAATAAATTAAATTACAGAGTAAATAACAAAACTTTTATAACAAAATGAAATTAGGATTACTAATTTGGAAGTCGGTTTTTTTTTCTTTTTTTTTGAGAAATGCGTTGAATACTAGTTGGATTACGTCTCTAATTATTTTCTAACTTCATGCTTACTTGCGAGGTAAAACATTTTATGAAGAAAAATAAATGTTTGAATAAAGATTTTTAAATTAAAGTTAAAAAATAAAAACAAATATTTAAGTTACACTATCAGATAACTAGGAATTGAATAGAACATGAAAATAAATTTTTTTCTATATTATTAAAATCATACTAATTATTGGTGAAAGCAGGCGGGGATTTTAACATAAACAAAATCGAAGCGTAATGAAATGACCAATTTCATGGCGACTAAGATAATAGCCCTTTCGGAGGCTAAAAAGATTTCAACAAAAACAAACGAGCTATGAATTAATTTTACATGAAAGTTCAAGTGGAATTTTTTTGAAAAATCTGAAAGACTGTAAACGAAGATATAAATCTTTTTTTAAGACATATCAGCTGAAATCGGTGAATTATTTAAAAATAAATTAATGAATAATTTGACTTTGTTTTATTTATTTTTTTCACTTCAAAATTTCAGTTTTTTTTTTTTTTTTTTACATATTTGAAAGTTATTGAAAACAGTTCATTTGTTTAAACAGAACAAAGAAGAACGTATGGTACCCCGTCTATAAATAGCCTATACATACAAATATACCAAAGCGTTCCAAAGTTTACACTGTGCTCATTAACATTAAACGTAAGTAATCTTTTTAATCAATGGGGTACCAATGACCCATCACGCTGTCCTAGAACTTTGAAACAAACAGAGATCATACTTTTTAAGATGATATTTTCAGATTTTTTTTTTAAAACTTTATTTATTCGCTTTATATGTTTTCCTCATATTTAATCCCTTATTTGCAATGAACCCTACTCAAACACAGCTCTGGCGGCAAACAACAACTTCTCACCGAAATCAAAATAAAATCCTAATTATATATTTGGAATATATGTTATCGTTAAAGTGTGAAATCCTTATTTCATGGAATAACTAGGTATTTCATGAAATAACTCGACAAGTCAGTCAAAGTATATAAAATTATTGAATTCTACCATTTAACTAGATATTCTGTAGAATAATGATTACTTGATCGTTAAAGTATGAAATACAGTACCCGAAAGGTCTTTGAACCGATTCTAGCTGCTTTTAGTCAGTTTTGAACCACTTATTGTTGTTTTGCTATGGATGTGTGTAGACCCTTCATTCCGTCGCTTTTAAATGTAGAATTTAGACGGTGCAATTATGTTAGCGTTTTACATTTCGGATTATCGACAAATATTTTTGCAACCCGTTTTCAAGCAATGACTTCTACAGGAAAGGGAGACCAATGCAAAGAAAAATTTAATGCAAAAGAGATTTGAACCTTTATTAAATAAACGTAGGACAAAGGAAAACAGTGCTGCACTTTCTCGTGCAAAATTATTAACTTTGATAGCAGAAGTTGTGACAGACTCACGCGTCTTTTCTTTAACATGTCCTCTGGGTTCTTTGGGGGCCAAGATTAATGGCAACTCTTTTCCAACCAAAACCCAAGACGCGAAACGTGAAGCGAAAATGCAAATGAGATAGCTTTTAAATAACAGAAGTTTCAGTAAGTCGTATGGCAATTTGGGGAATTTTATGTGAGATATTGATACAAGCGTGAATTGACAGCCATTAGAAGTTACCCTGAAGATTAAGCCATTAGGTCAAGGTGCATACCATTGCACGCGCGCCCAGACGCCTCTTCATAGTATTGAAGCTACGATCAAATTAAGGTAGGATTGACTATTTGATATTAGGACTTGTAATATTATTAGAAGTGAGATTAGGTGGGTTAGATATTGATAGTGGTTCAAATTACGCGATTCGGTATAACTATATATTATTGTGTGTTTTTTCAAAGTAGATTCTCTCATAAATATTATCATCTAAATTGTTAGAGGTTTAAGTTACATTCTTAATAAAGTCATATTAAGAATTTAAAAATGTCTGTTCCTTTTGTAAACCCTACACCTCTAGCTCACGCGGATAATCAAAGAAACGGTCATCCTAGGGGGGCGGTTTCACAAAGTAGAAAATGCTAAAATAGCACAGAAAAAAGCACCACGTGACTATTGGTTACTCCAGCATTATGATGTTCTTAAAGTTCAGCGAGTAGAAAAGTTAATTGGGCCCCCGTAACCGTCCCCCCCCCCCTTTCTATCTAACTAATGTTTTAGCAATATGACCAGTAATAAATTGTATCATCTGCTTTCCCCGTATTATTTATCAATGAACCATCCTCAATAGAGATAAAATGCATTTTTCGAAAGGTTTTAGCTATTTATGACCAATTTATAAAATAACATCGAATTTTTTTTTATTTTTTATTCTAACGGTTTACCATTAGTTATTTTATAGAATAACTAGGTAACGTATGACATTTTTTTTAATCTATTATATACTTTAACTGACTTGTCTAGCTATTTCATGCAACACATAGTTTTCCTGTGAAATAATTGAATGATACACTTTAACGGTAAGATATACTTGGCGAAAACATATTATATGAAAGCAGCAGTCTGGCAGAATCTAACACCCAACTGATAATCGAAAAATGCGCCAACTTACCTGATTAGGTTCCGCTGGCTCGTTGTTGTTGTTCTCGCCAAAATCGGGTTCCTCCTTTTTTGGCACCGCGTTGTCCTCGATGACGACAGGATTGTCCCTGGAGATCACGGGTTCGAGTGCCTCCGAGGCGGCCATTGCCTCATCTTCCTCCTTTATCTCCCCCTCAGTCTGGGCGGTCACACAGTCCGCCAGGGTATCGCTCATGTCCGGCACGGCGACGGTCTCCGGACTGCCTTTCAGTTCTCTCTGCAGGGAAGGGAAAGATACGGGCATCGTTAGACGAGAAGGCATTCAAATAATATTTCGTAACACACTTCAGTGAATATATATATATATAAAGTGATAAGGTCATTTAGTTGTCATAAACGGTCTAAAAAACTGAGGAAGTAATTTGCTACAAAAAGAGTAACAGTTATTATATCTCATTGATAACTGTAATTCAAATAAGCGGCACGTACGTGTTATACCGTCGACCCATTTCGTCGCCAAATACAATGATATGCAGCCAATAGTGGAAATCCGTTTCCGTGCACGTTTGGAAACAATAATAATTGGCGACATTTTTTTTATTTTGTGAAATAGATTGACGGTAAAATACATAAGGACCAAATAAGCTATCAAGCTTTCTTTAATTTTTGAAACGATTACTAGAATGCATTAATATTACAAATTAAATCGTATAAAGTTTTGTGATATATACAGAAATATTCCTACACATTCGAACAGGTTACGGGTTCAAAAAACGGTTCGTAATTCGTTAGTCAAAAAACTATTCGTGCAAAAATAACCGCAATGTAATAATTGTTTTAACGAACTAATAATATTTTTAATTCAAAAACCACTCTGTTAACAAAATACTTTTATATAAAAATGCGCTTTATTGGTAATACGAGTTTACACTCGATAATTGTGATTCATTCGAAAAAAATTTAAAAATTTTTAAATTTGTGTTTTTTTAGAGGTCTAAGACAACGACGAGAAAAAATTTTTTTAAACAAATTATTTTGAAAAATTTAATATATTGAGAAACAAAATACTTGATTTATACGCAAATAAGCACAACAATAACAAAAGATATTTCCTCCCACCACTAAATTTATTTCTAAACAGAAGTAAATAAAATAGTTCGCTGTAGAATTGCGCTCCAACAAATCAAGAATAAGAAAGGGTAGAGACCCTCATCCCTCCCCCATCGTTGTAACTAGTTTTAAGAAAACTGAATCAATCAAATAATTAAAACAGTATATTGATTAGAACAAGTAGATCACTCATTTCAAATCAAATTGTCAAACCATACAACCAATAATTGAATAATTTCTTTGCAAATTTTTTACACGTGATTTTTTTGACATATCTAATTGGTCCCTTCAAAATTTGTGTATCAACGCATATTACATAAATATGTGTGTGTGTTCATCAGAATATATATATCAATATTTCGTCTCACAAAAAAGCAAAAAACCCCGTTCGTAAAAAACAGAGTTTTCCCTTATTAGGGCAGTGCTGACTGCACTGCTTGCGATGTCATATTGCAAAAAAGACACATTTACAGAAGCAGTAACGTAAATTTTAAATATTTCATATTAGCATAACCTGCTCATTTTAAGCATTTAAAAGTTTTTAAAAATTAAAAAAAAATAGTTTTTACACATAACTATTAAAAAAAATTAACTTTCAAATGAACTCTAAATATTTTAATATACTGATAGCTGTTTCCTAAGCTATTTATATAATTTTAAAAATGAAGTACCCTAAAAAGGAATTTTATAAAAAAAATTATTTAATTTATAATTTTAAACCCTTTCCTTTTTTGTGTACATAAAGAACAATATTAATAACCTTAAAAAATGAACTGTTGGTTCATTATATAAATCAAACTTTCTTTCTAATTTGATTATCTTTTCGTCTGAAACAATACCACTCAATGCTGATAACATTTATCAATAAACCGAATTATACTCCATTAGTGTTAATAGAAACCGGGAAAATCTATAGCTTCCACAAGAATAGAGAAGATTGTTAAGCGTCTAGAATAACAAAGTCGCAATCTATTATGATGTATTATCTAGAAAAGAAAAAGCTACAAGGAAAAATCCGTCTGAAGAACCAGACATTGTATCTTGCCTAATATCTATTCCCCCTACTCTAATTTATTTTACCATTTTGTGTAATACTTGTGTTCAGTTCTTCAGTAACTTTTTATTTTTATTTTTGCAGCTAGGATTTTTTCTATGATCCTTATACAATCATATATATTTTTTACATAATAAAAAGTGTCTACTTTTAAATATGAGTCAAATAAAATGTTCATGAAATGTTCTTACTTTATTTTTCACAAGAACATTTTGAATATCAATCATAAAATGTCCTACTAATAAGTGGATAAAAAAAATGTATCGCGTAAATCTTACATCACTGGACTATACTTTAGTTCTCGAAATGTATGATTAATTTTTTAAGCGTGTAAATTTTGCCGTCCATGTGTATCACTTTTTGGTAACTTAAACGGCGATCTACTTATATGATAGAGAACTTTTGAGGTAATGACTTCAGTCGATTCTGTATTTCCTTGCTATTTGTTTAAAGATTTATAATTTTGTATTTGCATTTCCATTAAAAATTAAAAACTTTATGTAGATATTCGTTTTATATTACTTTCATTTATTCATTGTGATATATTAATATTATCCATCAACATTAATTATAAATTTTGGGAAACTAGAAGAAAAAAATGAAATCTAATATTACTTTCAGCGTTTATACACAATTAATCAAAAATTAAGAAGATCTTTAATGACCTAAATAGGTGACGTATATATAAGAGAAAGGAAAGATAGTGCAAAAAAATATAACATTTTGTGTAAATTTAAAATTCTATTCAAATATAAGGGTTAAATAAATTAAAAACTATTAAGAATAAATAATAGCGTATATCGGATTTAATGGGAGGGGGAGGAACTATTAGACACAGACGTTTACCGTTTTGTTTATAATGTTGGTATTAGTTTTTACTCAGTAAAAAAAACCTGATATCTTATTAACTCTGTTTTATACATTTAAATGCATATTTTATTTATTATTGTCGAAAGGCCATTTAAATTTATCAAAATTTAATCTTAACAATTATTAGAATTTTACCTCTGAATAAAATATTTGAAAATAAAATATTTGCCATGGACAAGTGAACGAGGACAGCACCTGATCTGAAGCTCTCCATTTTCCTAACTTCAACACCACACCAATGTGAGAGCTCGGCTGATTTAACATCCATCAGCCCCACCGAAAGGTGAGTCTTCAAAGACATCAGGACTCGAATCTGTGACTCAACAACGCCGGACGAAATTCGAAGTTAATAATTACCGGGTGTTTCTAAAAGAATATATATCGGAGTTTTAACGCTTTATATTATTAATCACATATAAGTTACAAGTATAATTCATACATTGAATGAAATAGTAACTGAAACAGTTTTACCTACAAGTTTATAAATGTTCAATGTGAGCTCCATTCGTCACACGGCACAAATCAAGTCGATAGACGAGTTCATCCCCAAACTTTTTTCAGTGTGTCTGAGGAAATTCTTGCTACATCGCTTCCATCCTGTGTTTTAAGTATGGAAGGTCAGTTGGTAGCGGAAGAAAGTACACACAATCCTTTATGAACCCTCAGATAACAGTCACATGGCATCAGTTTGGGTGAACGTGAAGGCCATGCTATAGAAGCTTTATCGGGAGGCTCTTTGCGACCAATCCATTGGTTGGTTACAGTGATATTTAAACTATTGCATACCGTGCACCATCTTGCTGCCGAATGAAGTTATTTAGTTCACTTTCTTCCAACTGAGGAAAAGCCAAAGTTATAGAGCATCAAGCTAAGCAGAACCAGTAACAGTTGGTTACCAGTTGCAGCCTTGGTCGTCCTGTACTTTTCCCTTTACAAAGACAGCCAATTGTTTAAAAATGATGATACCTTCTAAGAATGTTATTATCATTTGGAGGTTGGCAACCGAACTTAATGCGGAACGCTCGTTGCATAGTAATAGCAGATTCTGTCTTAGCAAGCTGGAGAACCCAAAACGCTTTCTGTTTACTGTCGCCATTTTTCTACAAGCGCGTTGATCAGCAAGAAAGGACAAAAATTAGCATACGTTTTGGGCACACACGCCAGCAAACAAAACTGTTTCAGTTGTTCTTTCATTCGATGAACGAGTCATACTAATATGTTATATGTAATGAATACTATAAAGCGTTAAAACACTTCGATATTCTTTTAGAAACACACCAGGTACATCAATTATAATCCCTTTAAAAACTATTTAAGAAATTCTGGATATAAATGAGTAGTTCAAACAGATTGAAAAACATTCAGTTGAAAATGAAATATTCATATCTATAAGGTTCACACCAGCGATAAAAATTTTAAAAGAAATTAAATCTGTTGCTTCAAAATAAAAATGAATTTCTCTAGCACATTACAGAGTCTTTTAGAGAAAGTATTCTGAGAATATTAATTTTTATGATTCTAAAATTTCTCATTGTAAATTCTCATCGTATATCCAAAGGAAAAAAAATGTATTAAAATAATCGAACACGGATTAAAACTCCGCTCTACATTTAAAAATATCCCAAGAAATTTGATTCCTTACTTAACAAATCCCGAAATGATTTAAAAACGCTGCGCGAGAAGTAATAAATTCCTGGAAAGAGGAAATTATTCCAATCAATTTATCTTCGCTTTCAAAACAAGCGTTGAAATATCTTTTCCCGCCAGGAAATCAACTTCGGATCCATTTATCACAGTCAACTCACTTTTCGGCGTAACTGCGAAATTGCCTGAATAGATTTATAATGATTCGAAAGGTAGATTAGTAGAGAGGAAGGATCGTTTAAAAACAAAATGAAATTCCGCGGAGACACGTTGGCGCGATTCGGAAAAGTAATGAAGTGGAATGTGATCCTTCGTTTTGGAGTTAAAGCGGAATTTTGAGAATGAATCGATGGTTTTTAGCTCTTAATCATTTCATTTTTCCAGTAGTGGAATCATCAGTAGTTTGCAAGAACATTTTCGTCATTACTCGATTGAATAACAGAATTTTTATTACAATTTTTCTACAACTTAAACGAAAATAATTGTGTCATGTATTAATAATATTCGAGAATTTGATAATATTTTTTCCTTTCTTACTATTAGTTCACACTCTCCCTATATATATTTATATATCTTGTTCAAATTTTTAACCGCTGATAAAATACTTTTCATTCATCCACTCTTCAAATACATTTTTTTAAACTTGTAGTGGATGACACTTGATGTTAATACAGTTTTTT
Organism: Trichonephila inaurata madagascariensis; assembly: GCA_019973955.1. Taxonomy (NCBI): domain Eukaryota; kingdom Metazoa; phylum Arthropoda; class Arachnida; order Araneae; family Nephilidae; genus Trichonephila; species Trichonephila inaurata. Next base: position 537,653 of record BMAV01022970.1, read on the forward strand.
CAAATTTAAATTTAATTAATTTATTATCGTGTCAGTCGATAGTATTCCTCTAGATTGCAGAATCATTAAATAAAGCAGCTTTTGTTAAATTTGTGACGAAGATTTAACTTAACCTGAATTATCATATGCTAGTTAGACGTTAACATTCTTTTTACACTGTGTGTGGTTTTAAGATAAATTCTTTCCTATGAAATTCAACTTTTATTTAAAAATGTTATTACAAATTTAGTGTGGTTAAAAAGTTTTAATGATAATTAAAAAAGTATTTTAACACTTAATATTGTGATTTTGTCATAGGTATATACATATTTATATTAATTGTAATTATTTAATAAAAAGTAACTAAAATAAAATTTTTCTTTGTTCATCCGAGTAGGAATTCACTTAATTTTTTTTATATATAATATTCGTCATATATTTAACCTAAAAGTACTATTTTTTCTAAAATAATTTTTAAAATTGATTGATATTGTTTTGTTATATTGATTTTTTTTCCTTTCTTTAAGGTATTCGAACATGTTGATCAATTTAGATCAAAACACACATTTTTTATTTTTATTTTTATTTTATTCAATAGAGAGTGAGCAGACACCGGCAATATTTGACACGATTCTCAGAGGCGCGCTAACTATATCCAATGAATACTTAAATGTTATATTGCTTATCTCAAATTCTAATAAACATATTTAAAAGATCATAATATATTTGTGCATTTTTATTTACTAATGTTGAAAGAATGATTGTTTCTTATTTTTATGTTAACAAATATCTTTATAACTCATGCATAATTAATATACATTAAAACTGAAAATATCTGTATCTTTGACTTCTAATTTCTTAACTCTGCATGCATTGCCGTGGGAATCACATAGTATGAAATACAGTGAAATACATTTAACGCGAAAACTTTTAAGACGAAATATCGGTTAACACGATATAATACAGCGGTCCTGACTAACTACTATGTATTTTCATGCATTCTTTTTCTCTTAACCCCTTCGCGACGGGCAGTGCAAATATGCATTCTTCACGGATGCATCCCATAGACGGGCAGTGCAAATATGCATTTTCAGCTGGAACATTTTTTAATGACCCCCAGATGTCCCCCCTATATGTCCATTATATTGAAATCGAAAGTAGCTAGAGTAATCTGACCTTCAATTAGTTTATATTCTGCCTGTGGATTTTTGATATTTAGTACATCAGCTGAGTAGGGGGAGGGGGTAATTGAAAGGTCAACAAACAGAGCTCGGCTCATAAACTTTCCTCTTGAGATGAAACATTCGCGTTTCTTATAACTCATCGAATACATTTTTCTTATTTTTTTTT
>BMAV01022970.1:548981-563636 GCA_019973955.1 Trichonephila inaurata madagascariensis
TTAGGTATCGAAACACGTTCGTCACTATCTAACCACGTCTCTGACAACATGAGTAACGAACATTTTTATGAAATAACGTCGTCGAAATCTGTTTGGTGAGCCCTTTGACAATTGAGCGTAAGGATCGCAAGTTTATACTGGGTGAAGTCTAAGACTTGCTGGTATGTGCGAAGTGGATTTAGAGTATCATTGGGTGGATGACCAGAGTATCTAGTTCTTCCGAGCTATAACCTCTTATCTTTAGGATTTTGAGTGACTGTGACGAATTTACTCTTGCCCTTTGTTAATAAAAAAATGCTTAAAAAGTAAAATATACTTATATGAGAGTAAAAAATTAAAATTTAAAACTACTAAAATGCTTTAAGTGCTAGAAAAATATCTTCAAAAACGGTGCAAGCACTGAGAATGAAAACAAATTTCGATCATTGAGTGGGCGAGGTGAGGCCTGACCAATGGGAATGCAGCTTAGAACTCAGTCGTTGCAGAAATGAGAGAAACACATTGCATGATTTGAAATCAGAAAAACAGCTTTTTTAAAAGCTAATAAAAAATATAATACATTTTGAAAAAATAGGAAAATTTGATCTGGATAAATAATTTTCCAGGGAAAATTAAAGTGATTTAAAGTAAATTTGAAAATAGCGAGTTCCTGGGGAATCGAACCTGTGGCGATTCATTTCAAACCAGCTACTATAACCACTAGGCTACGAAGGCTCGGGGAAGGGGCTTAAGTAAGCTTTTAAGTTGGGTGAGAAGAGTGAAATGAATTTAGTTAAGAATTTTAATTGAAGAGAGGACCCGAAAGAATATTATTGGGTCTGTTAAAATTAGGATGAGGGATATATTTTTTAATATCCAAGATCGAAGGATTATTACAGTTAGCAATTTTTCAAAAGAAGTTAGTTGCTAGTTTTTTGATAAATTGTCTGTTAGACATCATTTTGCTCGCGGATCTGAGGTCCTTATTCCTCATGAACCATCGAGCTATTAATATTTGTCGGAGAATGATGCTTTGAGAAACTTCAATTTGATTAACATGAATTTTAGCGGCATGTGCCCAGATTGGAGCTGCATACTGGTTAAAATTGGTCTTAGGATTAGTGTGTAGGTAAGCAATTTATTTACTCTGCTCTAATTTAGAGATCCTTGCAATTAAGGGGTAGATTTTACAGATCGATTGTGAATTTAGAGTCAAGCACTTGAGTGCTTGATGGCTACTAGTTTGTTCTCATTTGTTCTCTTGGATATGAAGAGAGCGAGGAGAAAGAACTCTCGCTTTTTATACTGGGCAGAGAAGGCCGCGTGACTCCTTCCAACAGAAGCCACTGGCGACCGCCAGTTTCTGACGCAATCTTACTATTCGATTACGATTGAAATTCCGACCATGCCGGCAGGAAAGTTAAAATAATAAAACGCGTGTCTTCAAGGACTGGACCAAAGAATTAAAAAAATTAATGAAAAGGATATTATAGAGGGAATTATTACATCCATATCTTTTTTTGATCACACGAACTTATTAATATTTCCACCGAACATTTATTTTATCCGTTCATTACTAAATCGCAAAATTCCAGTACTTAGTTTCCATAGCTTACATAAATATTAATATTCCTTACATTTATTATATCAGCAGTTTTTAATTCTTTTCTCTTGCTTTATGTTTATATACATCCCGAGGGAAAACAATATTTATCCTTAACCAGACAAATAAAAATAAAATTATCAGCTCAACATAAGTTAAACTAAAATTTCCACCACACAAAAATAAGAAATTTAAAACTGAACAAAAAAAAAAATGGAAAAATGCATCTTCGTGACTTTTATTTAGAGAAAGATTCTATTAACTGTGGAATTCACTTATGCATTAGGAATTTAAAAACGCATCCACTTTGCATCGTAAAAAGATACTACCTTAATAATGTCTTCAGCTTTAGTAAATATGCATGTATCAAAACACTCTTTTATTTCCTCTCTAGAGTGAAATATTCTAAATAAGTTGTTTTATTTTATCAAGCCATAAACATTTACCTAATCGGATTATAAGCGGAAAGAGATGAGCGCGACTCCCCGGCATTTTTGAAAATACAAATCGAAAGTATTCGAAGGTACTGCGGTGGAAAGTGTTCAGCTGAAATTGAATAAACAGGGATAATTTTTTGAAAAGTATCATAGGGAATAATAAAAATAAATTGTAAGCTACATTTTTTTTACATTTTTATAGTGTGGAATAAAGTTATTAAAATGTAAAACAGTTTCTAACGTGAATAATAAAATAGCGATTTCGGTAGATAACTGAGCATTAAAGGAACACTTGTTTTTGATGGTAAAATTGTTCTACTGATCCAAAAATAAATGCATAAAATTTCCATCAAATAATACCTTCTAATTTTTAATAAAATGAATGGGCATGATTCATGAAGTCACATGATAAAAACAAACACGTGTTTTCCACTGAATTCAAATCAAACATTAAACTAAGTGTACTTGTTGTGTTCTATTTGTAAAACTCGAGTAAAATTTCAAATTTCATATTTGGGTAAAGATGCTTAAATGTTAGGGAAAAAAATTTCTTCAAAAGATTTTTTTAAATTAAAAAAAAATCATATTTTATGTTTATACTTTTAAATAAAATGCATTTTGTATACATATGTACTTTTTAAGAGAAAGTTTCTGCAAAGAGCAAAACTTGGCAACACCGGAGCGCGTGAACTGATTAGTTGGAAACACAAGATAGATTTTATCGTGTGACTATGACGTCACATGAATTTTTGAATTGATTGGCTAGAATCACGTGGCTTTCACTATCATGTGACTATGACGTCACATGAATCAACCTCATTCTGTTAATTCAACTGAAATTTGTTAAATAATTTAAGTAATATGAAAACAATTTAGAGGATTATAAGCCGCTTTTAAATTTAATTTAATTTTCATACACTTTTCAAATATATTATGAGCATTAGCTACCGGTTTAGAGGATTAAATTTCGGTTGAACTTCGTAGCGAAGAAATAAAATGTCTAACGTATTTACTTTTAATGGATTAAATTTATGATCGTCGCATGAGATACATGCAATCGCGAGTTCTCTATTGAATTCAAAACTGACACAGGAATCGTACATGTTGCTCTACTAGTAAAATTTAGATGAAATTTCAAATTTAATAATTGGGTAAATATATTCAGATAGTAGGTTCTTCAAAATATTTTCAAAATTAAAAAAAAAATCTGATATTATACGTGTATTTTAAATCTACTGTATTTTGTTTACCTATGTGCGTCATTATTGTTGACAAATATGTACTTTTTTTAAAAAAAAAAAATCTTTCTATAAAAAATAAGTTGGCAACAGCGAAGCGCCTGAACTGATTGGTTAGTAACACGTGATTGCAGTTATCATGTGACTATGATACACCAATTTAGATTAGTCAAGATATGAATATTTTAACTTTATAAATCTAATTTTCAACCAGAACGAAAATAAAAACAAAATCTCGTTAAAATAGCAGAAAAACGGAATACTTCTGAAAAAATTTAATTTACAAGAACATCAGAAGCGTGATAACCATACATAAAATTTCTAGAGAGAGCATATCCAAATTACTGATGCTTTGTATTACTTTTAAAATACAAATGCTCAAACATCTTTATTTGTTTTTTATCTACCGAATTATAAAGAGTTTTCTTTTATGATCGTGACTTAGTTTTTGTTAAAAATCGAAACACTAGAATCACTTGATTGTTTATTAAATTCGCATTTCAAAGAACTACTGGGGCTTTTGGCAAATGATCTAGTAATTTTTAACTTAGGTCAAGTAACGAGGATGATATCTGAGCCGGATCACCTTCTTCAATCTGAAAGTTTTAAAACTCGACAGAAACCATTCCGTCTACGACACTGCAATCGCATTATAAACAGTGGAGACAAATTTAATAAATTAGAACTATGAAAAGAAGATTTCATTTGAATTTCTATAAACTTCTAATCACACCACATAAGAAGACTAAACTTAGAATGAACAACCACGACTTTTTACATAACAATCGTAAGCACAAATGAGACAACCGAAAAAAAAAATTAAATTTCTACTATCACATTCTTGGATGCCAAAATAAATTTCTCACTCAAATCCCAACTTCAAAAAATAAATAACTTAACTCCAAACACTGAAACATTATCGAAAAGTAATATTTTAATCATTAAATATTTCACGATCCAATGAATATTCCAAATGACTTAAATGTAAAGAAACCTCTTTTAAACACACTGACGATCAACTACTCAATATCAGTGAATTTTAAACTGTTCTACGCAGGCGCACTATTCCAGTCTTTACTGTTTAAATAAGTTCATGAGTACAAGGAAAGGAATCGATGTAAATTAATCGATGATGACTTTTATCGTTTTTGAAGATTTTTCCGATAAAGAGAAGCCAAAGAGAAAAGGGGAAAAAATGATGATGTAGTGGTTTTTGTTGCACTAATGGGGATAAATAGGAGGTAGGTTAAATAAATTTCTACGTACTGGATATTAATTCTGTGTTCTTCTAAAGAAAATATATTGATCTTTTTATTCGTTTTAGTTAGGAGTTTTACTTATCAAAACCTATAATTTGTAGAATTTACTTAATTTTTTCTCCTATGATTTCTTTTGTTCAATGTCTTATTTTTTAAAAAATAATAAAATAATACGGAACGATTTGAATTCATACAGTCGAACCTCCATATTACGAACCTAAATATTGCAAACTTTTTCCTGGAGCCAAGAACATTTCACGATTTTCTTCGTAAAATAACCTCCCAATAGCGAAGTGTATTTTTTATGTAACGAACTTTTTCTCTTGTGATTTAATTTTTTTCTCTCATCTTTTTTTAAAGTATTTGTGGACATTTCAAGTTATTCTGTCTTTTAACTCATTTTATGGTGGTAATAAACTTGAACTAGTTTTATTAGGCACCTAGCTCGCCGAGAGAAATAGAATTCTGGGCGTTTCATCCAAGAATTGTAGCCTTCAACCCTCAACGTCCAGTTCATTGGAAACATCTTCGATATCCCCTTTCACCCTCAGTGGAGTTATCTCGCGTCACCGTGTCCTTATACTAGTCTCCGTACATTAGTAGTGTTGATCAGTCGTACTGGTAACTTCGTTTCTTGTGGCTCGAAAATGAGCATCGAAAAATAAGGGAAGTGAATAAAGAAGTTAAGAAAATTTCCTCGCAGTTTTTCTTTCTTTCTTTTTTTACGTTTTTTGATAGATAAGATATATAAACTAAATATTAATTTACGAAAAGGTGTGAATAATTACTTTTTTTTAAATATATAGTGTTTATGAATGTAAAATTTGTTTTATGTCGTTTATAAAGAAAATTGAAGGATGAACCTCTATATAACGAATTTTCCAGATAACGAACTTTTTTTCAGGATTTAGCGACATCGTTATATAAAGGTCCGACTGTATTTTACAATTCAATAAATGAATGTAAAAAATGAAAAAAAAACACCTAAGCATCTCATAAATTTTTATACATAATAATAAAGAAAGAAGAACAACTTCTATGCATCGCAAAGAACGGTTTTATTCATTTGTGGAGCATGTTTTTTAAAAATAACATACTTTAAAACAAATAACCTCGAAAACTAGGAGCGTTGGAAAAAGTTTTTAAGTACTCTACTTTATCCTCTGGAAAAGGAGAAACATGCATTTTATCGAGATAATGGAAAATACCAGAAAATATCCCCACGTAAAATTGAAACATAGTATATGTTATTATTTTTCCGTAGATCAATGGTTTTTCCTTTTTTCGTTGTTGCATATTTCTCTCGAATCAAACCTATTTTCAGTCGACGAATTTCTTTCGCACGTTCACATTTCTCAGGAGTCGTATTTACATCTAGGGATACTGTTTCTTTCTGGCCCAGTGGTAGTGTATCCCACTTGCTCGTCACAAGTCCGGGGTTCAAACCCTGGGCTGGGCAAGGTCAACTCAGCCTTTTATCTTTTCCGTGAGTCGATAAATGAGTACCAAACTGGCTTGGGAGCTAAACACTGGAACTTTTGCATCAGACTGACCACCTGACCGGAACCTGACAAATCACAGAATAAATCTTGCCTAATTTATAATTAAGGTCTTCAATTGATAAACTAATTAATACTAAAAAAATACATTTGAAATCTAGAGGGAAGAGGTAACTATTCATTTTTATAAATGTAGTTTTATGTAAGGCATTTAAAACTCATAAATAAGGAAAATGCACAGCAAATATTTAAAATACAGCAGCCAAGCATAAAAGAAGAAAAAACCAATTTCACATAATAAGGCAATAAAAAGATGTATGAGTGAAATAATATTCCGCAATTTAAACTTACGGTTGAAATTCGATAAGATCCCAAGCAAACACAATTCTACGACGAAAAATAAAATTTTAAACTGAAACAATTTCATTTCATATTCTTGCAGCACAAAGGGAATATAAATTTATCTTCCAACTCTTTCCCCCAAACGCAAAACAGATAAAAATCCAACAAGATTTAAAACAAGCAGGGAGAGCAATCTTGACAAAATATAAATCGGTAGAACAACACATACAATTTATTGTTTTTTTAATGCGCAAAAGAGTAACTTTTTTCCAAAATAGGTTCCTAAATCACTTAATATTCTGTCGGTTTCTTTCTTTGCAGGGAAATTTCCCAGAGGAGACGTGTTTTTTCCTCCCTTTTTTTTTTAAAGCGTCGTTCTTTTAAAAAAATTGGTCACATATCATTTTGTAGCTTGTTCAATTTTTGAAAGCGACACTTTTTAAACATGCATGGCGATATTTCGCTTATTTGTGAGGGCAATTTTTTGTTGTTGTTTCTTTTTTTAGAAAAAGCATTGAAAGAGAGAATATATTTATTTAAGGACTTATTTAACTTTCATCTGAGCATACAGCTTACGCAAATAAAATCTAACTTTTACAAATCAGAATTTAATCGTATAAATTTGCACTCATTTAAGGGTACCTTAATCAAATTTAACCCTCTATAAATTGAAATTAATAATTTATGAATCTATTTCTATATAGTTTACAAATGAAACTGAAACAATGATGTAAGCATTAAATAATTGAGCAATTTATTCAATTTATAATGTGTAATGAACGCTATATTTCCCAGAATGGAATATAGATGCCGCCACGCTATGGACACATGAGTATTGGTAGTGTGAACTGGGAGCCCACTGTTTGTAACGCCAGAGAAAGCCCGGATCCCAACCAGTTACGATCTCTCACCTCGCCGTCCAATCCTGCACTGTGTTTAACTAAAATTTACTGTAAGTTGTTTCTCTAAATGTTTAATTGAATTTGTTTTGTAAAGTCTTACATAACCGATAATTTTTTAATGGTGATATATTTTAGTTTATTAAACGTATTATTTTTATCCCCGAAATTTCATCCATTACTTTCAACCCAGAAAAACATAAATCACCGTTACAAATGTCATTTAGTCAATTTATTAGCCATCGGCCAATCCGTCAAATCAAAGACGCCGCCAAATTCTGCGATATGGAGCCAATAGAGGAAAACAGTCCAAGGATGGTTAAACACAATATAACAGCATTTGGAGCTGTCTTTCGAATTGGCGACATTCTTTGGTTTGATGAAATTGGTCGAAGGAAAAGAAACATAAGTAGAAGACATTTTTTTACATATTTCCTATTAAAAATTTCATTTTTAACTCCTATAGAGTAAAATCATAGTTTTCTTTTTTCTTTCAGAATAGAAGAATTACAGCAAAATATGAATCAGTCTTCGAGAGAGATATGCTTTAATAAAAATTACCAATTACAATTTCTCAACGTAACTTACCTATGCGAGAAAAATCACGAACAATTGAAGGTTTTTTAAACCACAATTTTAATAATATTTCAGGTTTGATTTTAAGAGACGTAACAAAACTTATTTGCTTTCTCATTACAAACCCCGAAATACATAAATTATTTCACTACACGATTATTTTTGACTTTTTATTAGTTTATTAATTAAGTAATAACAACAGAATAATTTTATATTTTAAAACTTACTTAATCCGTTATAAATTTCACCGTTTACTCATTCTACATATTTAATTATTTCGGCAAGATAATTATTAGCTGAAATCTCCAACAATATTCAAGCTATACCATAAATAGAATAATTCACAATTAAAATGTTAAACCATTACTCTCACTTTCGGAATCGATTCATGTTAATTTTATTTTGTAACGAATTTATTAAAATATTCTAAAGGCTATTTTAGAATGAATAAATAGTATATTTGATTAATTTTAATAAAAAGTAAAATAATTTTTAAAAAAAAACCAGAAAGAACATTAAGGTATGCGACTACGTTCGTAATAACCTTTTTTCCAAATGTTCTCCTTTTGTAAAAAATGCTTCTATTGTATTAATATTTTGCCTGTATATAGCTCAGACCTCTGTACAGAGGCTCAACTAGAATTTTTGAAACGCATAACTTGGAAGTCTGTTTATCCATGTTTTACGAAAACAGAAGGAAGAAATTTTAAGAAAATACGCCGATCATTATTTAAAATGGTTGCAACCCTGAAAATAATATGAATTTTTCAAAAATCATAGTTGAACCTCTGTACAGAGGTTTGAGCTATATACAAGCAAAATATTAATACAATAGAAGCATTTTTTACAAAAGGAGATTATTTGGAAAAAAGGTTATTCTATGTTAATTTTTTGCCAAAATATTGTATTTAAATAATTTTTTTTGTCATAATGTCCTTAAAACAATTTTATACATGTATTCTAATCTAAGTGACACTAAATATTATGAAAATTGTACATTTATGTGCTTTTTTAAAATCATGGTTCCGAACGTAGTCGGATACCTTAAGATAAAGAAAGTTAAAAAAAAAAAAACTATGAATGATATTAAGATGAAAAAGTGTTTTTAAAAAAAGATACATAAAAGACTACATCATAATGACCCATTAAATATAAGGATAGTTTATACAACATATCATTTAATGAATGATAACTATTCTGCATATATTATAATAAAACACACAACTTATAAGTAACTAAAGAGCGTAATTGTATTTGCATGATAGTTAACTATTCATGACTAAATTTTCAGAATATGAAAGAAAAAAAAAACACATGAGATAACAAACTGGCAGTCTAGACTATAAATGAAAGAAAAGGATACATAAGTACGGGGTATTGAATGCTATTTACGAACCTTAATGGTCTTAATGTCATCCAAAACGATTGTATATAACTATAGAAGTACGAAATAAGAGGTTATTATATTTTTTATTCCTGAACAAAAAGCAATAATTTGGCAAAGTTGAAGAGTTACTATAACCCTAGATAGAATTTTGCAGGTATGATCCTATTAAACAATGAGAAAAGACGTCTTATACCGTTGTTTATCTGGTTACAAATTTTCAGTTATGTGCAAGGGTGATTCAAGTGAAACAACGATGGAAATATTTGACATTTGGCCACTAGATGGCAGTGTAATCAAATTGACAATATGACGAAACTACGCCGATCATGCGAGTTTCTGTAGACCATTTCAGTAAGCAAAACAAATATTTGTAACGACAGAAGAATTTGCTAACAAAAGCAAGTACACTGTGATGATATTTAGTTTTTAATCACAGCTGTGACAGTAAGTGAAATTTGTTATTTAATGCAAACCGTACATGAGGAGGGGGGGGGGTGGGGGGTTCAAATAAAGCACATTTAAGTAGATACCTGGGTTTTCTCTCCCTCTAGTTCTGGACAGGTATCCGAAATTGATGCCGAATTAATTGCTCAAGTGAGCATATTGGTGAAGGAGAGTCGACGCATCGAGAGTACGTGCACTATCAACAACCTTCCATACCCACGATCATACCATTGCAAACTGGGGAGACAAAATGGCAAAAGGTGTGATTTTATTTCACGTCAATATAAAGCTACAGTTGAATCACACGTCTTGCAGTCCGGATCTAATACCTACCAGTTTCCCACGTGTCTTATATCTTTCGGGGGATCCACACAGGTAAGTATTTTAATTTTTAAAAGTTTAGTTTTATATAGTTTAAACTTTTATTTTTTCAATTCCTACTATTAGCTCGCATTGTCTACATATTTATTTATTTATATATTTGTATATTTATTTATTTATCTTGGTGGAATTTTCAATCGTTAATAAAATACATTTTAAAGCGCTGAATTGAGCTGAAATTTTATATACAGGATCATTTTGGATGACAATACAGTAGTTTAATTATAATTAATAAAAATTAATTGATTAAAACTAATTATTTAAAGAATTACAAATACAGCCACGTTGGTGACTTAGTGACCCTTTTGGCGACTTGTGTCAAAACTTGAAAAGGTTTTTTTCTCACGTGTTAAAGCATTCAGTTGGACTGAAATTAAAAGGACAATACGATACTTTAATGATAATTTAAAAAAACTAATTATCACTTAATGTTGTGATTCTGTCCTATGTATATACATATTTATATTAATTGTAACTATTTAATAAAAAGTAGCTAAAATAAAAAATTTCGTTGTTGATCTAAGTAGGAATTGACTTAAAAACTATTTTTTTATATTACTTGTTCAATGAAGTATCGCACTTGTTTATTAGAAGAACAGCGTTAAAAGCTTTCATTCTTTAAGATGTCATCAAGTAATGTTAAAGAGTAAGGTCTCAAAATCGAATATTTTATCTGATATAAAAGTACTTGAACGGTTTTATGCAGAACAGCATGTTATGTCATTCTACTTATTTTATCAGTGTGGCTCATTTTTTTTTTCATATGTGATCCAAATTTCGTCTCCTATACCTTAATGCTACAGTAGTTTTCCTTTTGCGTGTTGAAAGGGAAAAAAATTGCTTATTTAAGAATTATATTCACATTTTTAAAATGCAATATTTTGAGCAGATGCCGCAAATTTTATGAAAATTGAGATATTTTCCATTGTTATTAGGACATATTTATATCAAATCAAACTTTGATGGTTTCGATGTTGTAAAAAATATAACTTAGAGTACCATACTTTGACAAATATTAGAATTTTACTCGGTCATCACTGTGAAAAAAATATGGAGGACTTGCATGAAGAATATATATATTCTATGCATCGGAAATTGTCAAAATGTTAAAAATGGCAATAAAACTGCAAAAAAGAATTTAGAAGAATTTCATGATATATATAGAAAAAGGCGGACTTTCATATAAAAAAATAGGATTTTATTATATTTAGCTTCTTAATCAACAATAAAAGTATCAATGAAATCTCTATCTTCTAAATAAAAATCTAAAACTCTGAAATCTCTCTTTTTTTCTTAAAACTTGGATTTTTCAAGTTCATTTTCCTGTTTCTCAATATTTGTGTGACCTTAGATAGAAATTACTTTTATTAATTACATTCATATTAAATTACATTAAATACTTGAACGCGTGGATCTCCTGATTTCTCGATATTTATTTTCGGCACTGAAATTGTACAAAGAAATGCGGTTTAAAAGAGAGCTTCAATAAATAATGAATAACAATTTTTGATTTTTACTTAGAAATTAAAGGAAGTATGTAACAAAAAAATTCATTTTAACTACCTTAAATATTTCATGACCCCAGATCCTTTTAAAGAAAAAGTACATAACGTTAATGAATTTATCATGTCGGAGATATGACTTATCGAGTCCCATTACAAAAGGTCCTCGAAGGTCAGCACTTGACCTGCTATCAAGTGGTGCGTGATGTTGTGAAAGAGTAGTAGCATCATCATCAAAGATACAGAAAATCTCGTACCTCCTAGAAACAGTTCCCAGAATACTGAGGATCACAGTACGCTGTTTCCAAATATATTTTATTAATAATTGAAAATAAATTATTTGTCATCGCTCGGTACACACACCAAACAGAAACATATAAAATGTTACAGGGTGTTAAAATTTGCCGCATGGTCTAATCTTTGTCAACTGTAGTACCGATCAAAGGGTATGCTTTCATCACTAAATTATGATGCAAACCAACGATATACGTTGCCCCTTACATTATTCGAATTTTGTGTAAACATACAACAAAACAAAAAGCAATACAATGAGATAGACTGACCGATTGCAAATGACCAAACATATCACGAATAAACATTGCATTTAGCAAATTCACAAATAACTCAGTCGACTATTAGTTCCTAAGACAACTCGCCAATACTCTCCAATCTAACAAACCATCCCCTTCAATTACGCATTTGTGTTCTCATCCAAGTGACATCCGTCTCATCCTCCCCTCACCCCCCTGCTTTCCGATAACAGCAGACGATAAACTTCACCCCCCTCCACCCTCAGGAAAGAAGCGATCATCCATTATTGACCCTTTCCCAACTCATTGCGGCTTGGAAGAGATCGCCACGATGGGAATACTGTCGCCAGATGTTGGCACGACTTTGGCTCCGAATCGGTTGCCATGGTTACGCGTTACGTAGGGAGGAAAGAAAAGAAAAAGAAGGGAGGGGGGAATTCTAGCAGATTGAACCAGTTTTGATTCGTTGGATGTTGAGAATTGCTTATTTCCGTGCGTGAAATGGAAAGTGGTGTGAGTCGGTAAAGATGGAAGCTATGGATGAGTTTTGTTTTTGTTTTTTTCTTTAAAAAATCATTCTGTTTGGGACAAATATTGACAAAATGAACCGGTTCTTTTTCCGAGGAGGAATTTGTGTGTTGAGATAAATAATGGGCTGTGTTTGTTTCTAAGCCATTTGAGAGCCTTACAGTTAGTTAAACAGAAATGTGTGCTTTGTTTGGGTAGGAAGTTAATTATATGAGGCAATTCCATTTATTTTAGCAATAATTAAATGTAAAGGAAATTTAAGCATATGTGCAGAGCAATTTTAGAATAGGACAGATTGTACAGAAGAACAGTAAGTGTTCTGCCTTTAAATTTGTACATGAAATTGGCAAATGAATTCTACAAAATCAATCGAAACATTTTTGCATTAAATTAGGAAAATTAGTAACGAAATCCTCGAAATGTGCAAAACTTAATTTCAGGAATCCGTACTTGAAGATTTTTCGGACGTGAGCCATTTAAGGAATTCGAACACGTTGAAATAACCAAATTCGGTCACAGCACATTTTTTTTATTTTATTGAATAGAGCTATCTTTTGGCTTTACAAAACATTTTTTTGTTTTGTTTCTACATTATATAGAGGCCAAATTACAATCAAATTGGTAATATTAGAAAACCGGAAGTGGGTTTTTTTTTTAATCAGCCAGAAGTGGGCATTTAAATTGCTCAAAATCTATCATGATAACTCAAAATATTATGAGTTTATTTCTATAAAACTTTTTGGTTCATGATATTTACATTATTTTCTGGAGAATGTACTAAGGTATTTCTTATTGTATGAATATTTTTTGAGTTTTAGCCTATTTTTTAAATAATGATCTCATAGAGAATGTCTCATTTCTTATAACATTTAATGGATCAGCTCTGAGTTTTTAAATTTTGATAAAACATTAAAATTTTAGTACATGCTCTAGACCAGGGGGTACTCAAACTTTTTTTTCTGCCGGGCAGCATACATAAAATACCTATCTCACGCCGGCCGCAACATGAAGATTGTAAGGAGGGGGGGGAGGATAAAGGCTTTAAGATTAAGATAACAAGGAAATTTAGAATGTAGAAAATTGATCGAAATATTACTCCTATTTTGCTCTTTTAAATTATTATATATTTTTAAAATTTTTGTCACTGAATTTACCAAACATTAAACTGGAAGCATTTAAGAAACACTCCTCTTCCCAATTTCTGTATTAATTAACGGTTTCATATGATTACGAACAATAACACAACAAATTTCATAGGATGCCTATGTTATCACCGTGACATTACCACTGACGAAATATTTTGTTGCTGTTGCAAAGATTATTCAAGAAAGCCTTTTGTAGCCTCCTGAAAGAGATCTTCGAGGAAAAGTGTCATTGAACACGATTCGGTTTTATCGATATTTTTTAAATACAACACTTTCACAACAAATTAAACAATTCCTGATCCATATTTGTTTTTCACTACAAAACCGTCAACTTCCCAATCTTCTCGAAACAAACTATTTTCTTCAAATATTTTTCGCTTACAAAACATGAGGGTTAGTTAAAAATTAGTTTCACCCATTAAATTCACCCTATTCCACTGTCGTCTGTAATCACTAATCGTTACAGTTACAAATAGAAAAAATGTTGATCTGCAACTTACGACATCGACAGCTAAAACCAAAATTGAAATATTTGATTTCTTGACTGAAAGGATTTCCCGCCATATTTTTAATACTTTGTTCTTAAGTAAATTAATTTCTCAGAAGATTGGGCCACTTATAAAGACCCGATGGGCCGCAGGTTGAGTTTCGCTGTTCTAGACAAATGCATCTAATTTTTTTTTAGTAATACTTTTACCGATATAAGTTTATTGCTCTTCTGTCTAATTCCTTTGAAGTTTTTCAAAAATATTGCTAAAATTTCAATAATAATTGTAATTTTTGTAAAATTTAGATTTTAAAAAAAAGTATTGTTAGTTAAATATTAGTGTTTAATGGTTATTGATTCCATATGTTTATAATGTTTTAGGTTGGTATTTTTTTTGCATCTAATTTTTTTTTTAGTAA
>BMAV01022970.1:563646-577340 GCA_019973955.1 Trichonephila inaurata madagascariensis
CATATGTTTATAATGTTTTAGGTTGCTATTTTTTTAAAATGTATTCCAAATTTGTTTGGGTACTTTAAATAATCTGACATAAATTAACATTCAAAGACATATTATAGGTCAAGAAGCATAAGTTTATGACCAGCTGCATGGCCCGGCGTTGCACGGGCTTTCTCTACTTTTATAAATTTTCCCTTTCCTTCACAAAATCAGCACTTCTAATACTCTTTTTCAAAATGACTTCCGCCCCCCCTCCTCCACTTAGCCCGGCGTTGCTTGGGATTTTACCGAGTGTATAACTTAAAATTCCCTGTTTCGAAATTTTTTCGCTTCTTTTCTTTGTCAGACATTTTATTTCTTCCCGGCGTTGCAAGAACATTTTTAAATGCATAACATATTGTCATGGAAATTCCTCTTCCCTTCTCGCTATCAGAGCTCTCGAGTAAGTGAACAGTAGGAAATGTTCGATACACGGGAAAAAAGTTTCATACAATTATTTTTATAAACGAAGAAGTTATAAAAACTTTGAATTTGATAAGTGGTTATTAAATATTTAAAATTTGAGTATTTTTTAAAAATTCGTAAAAAAAAAGTTTTCAGCATTTTATTTTTTAAATCACTAACTCTAAAAGATCAAAGTATGAGTTTTTTAAAAATCATTTTCATATAAACGCATCGATAGCAACTCATTTTAGAAAAAAAATCTTAAAATATGTAAAGTATCTTTGTTTCGTTAAAAAAAAATACTGTATCGTGGATGGGAAGATCAATCAGGCACTATTATAAGAAATTATCTGACATAACCAGAAAGAGGCGCAGACCCCTTCTACACCATTTTTAAACATCCGCATAATCTAGAAGCAAACTTGGAAGATATTTTTTTTTCAAAATAATTAACTGATAATACGGATCGACAATATTATTACTGTTATTACCTCAATTTCAAATCATTTTATATAGTAATTAACATAAGAATACCACGTTTACTCTGTATGCAAGTGGAAACTAAAAACTACTTTCCATAACCCCAAGTTAGTTTTAAGGGCGTTTGTGCCATCCCTGGTACATAAGATTCCTACCAGAAACAGTAGAGAAAGAGAGGTTGAAGGAAAGCTAGAATCAGATGCAAAAATAGTAAATATTTTTTTGCACTTTTTTTTAATGCTGATGTACATTGTGATACTCTGGGGCTGAATTAAGATTTAGTGAAATTTAAGTTAAAGACCTGCATTTTACATCTCCCTCCTTCACACATTTGATTATCTTCAGTGTCTTGCAAATAAAAGTAAACTTTTAGTTTTGTCTCTCACGCTAAAAGCTTTGTAAATAAGTTTATTGATTAAAAAAAAACACTATTTCATTCTTACTCTGTGTGAAAGAATTTTATTTTGACCCATGGAAATTTATAAACTTATTGAAACAATATTGCAAAGCTCCAAAATTCATGAATGTATAACCAAACAATTCCTATCACCGAAATAAAAATGTTCTTTTAGATTTTAATTCCTTTTCAAAATATATAAAAAAACATGACAATGTAAATTTAAAATTTCCTTAACGGGTTCGAAGTGCAATTGTAGTCAATTTGAATTTTTGAGAAAAATTTCCGGGAAATCCAGGAGTATCTTAATATAATGTGTGCTTGAATTAAAACTTTCTAAATCAAAACGATATAATATAAATAATAAATAAAATTATAATTAATATTTTTAATCAATATTAGTACAATACAATTTTCAATAACGCAGTACCAAAAACAGAAAGAATTCTTGTCAACTAGAATAAAATTCAGACTAAGCAATAAAAAATAAATAATTATTTTTTGAAACTGAGGTATTTAAAATTCGCCCCATAATCATTTTCTGATTAAAGTTATAAATACCCTGAAATTGAAGGAATTTTTTTTTCAAAAAGACTGATAAGTAAAATATACTTCCTTTCGTTCCATCTATTAATTTTCAAATAAAATGAGTTTTTTTTAATCATTAATAATGTTTGTCTTTGATAAACAATCGTCAATAACATAAAAGTTTTTTCCAGCAAATATAATATTTTCCCCATTACACAGATTAAAGATTCCTATTAAAATGTTTTAAAAGACAAGTAACATTATATACCTCGCTTCATTCTCTACGTTAATTAAATTTATAATATACTCTAAACTGAATTAAGTCTGCTCCTGAATTTCGCGGAAAAGATCTTCCATCTTCTTCCGGGAATTTTAGAGTGAACAAAGAGAAAATAGGAACTCAGTTCAAATATATTTTCCTTAATTATTTCCCTGCTGTTATGTATTTACACATTTATGTATTGATGGAGTTATGCGTTTATGTATTGAAACATTTTATCTATATTGATGCGTTTTTGTATTGACATATTTTTGTGTTTAATGTACTGATACATTAATGTGTTCATGTATAGATGTAGTTAAGTATTTATAAGTTTTGCATTTGATTGGATTCAGTGGCGTATACCCCAGCATTGCGGGTGGGGCAGGATTCTAGGGAGTTCCATACGGTTTTGCAATTTTTTATAAGATCCGGTTTAAGGACCAAAGCATGACATTGCAGGGGAGGGGGGCTAATATTCTCCATAACGCCACTGATTGGATTGATAGACTCCGCAGTTTGAAGTTGTACGAGGGCTAATGTCGTCGGAATTACCATCAAGAGGCAAGGACAATATTTAAGATGGTCCTCCTATCTAAACTTCCACACCACACTAACGTCAAGACTTTCGAGTTAAAGGTGCTTTAGCCTACTTATGTGGCAGGTCTTTTAGTCGCATCAAGACTATAATTTATGACTGAATAAAAATAACGCTGGCTTCGTGTTTGAGTGAGTGACAGTTATGTTAACGTTGCACTATAAAGCTGCACGAAACCATTGGGGACGGAACTCGTAATTTTGATTTATGACCACATTTGCGCTTGCACCCTCTTCCTAACTTCCATACCACACCACTCGGAAGTACATGATACTTAGAAAAATATACGTATAAGAAAAAAATACTTTAAAAAAACTTTCAAGTGTTTATATATAATTAAGTCATAATGAAATAACTATTTAAGGGACAAATTCATAACTAATTTGCTGAGGAATTTTCTTTTGTCAATATTTCTTTTTTCCTTTTGAGATTTTAAATTTGTTTCTTTTTCACACAATGCCCAACCCTTACCAAAGTAAACTGATAGTTGATGGAAATATTGTTAACATTAATCAATTAATACTTTTTTAAATATAATCTTAAAAGGCTTCAAAAATGAAGTATATTCAACTGTTATGGAAGGTTTTAACGAAATAAATTATTAGTTGCAAAATAAATAGCTAAATTTCAGTATGTTGATTAAGAAAGATTTGACACTTAAAAATTTTTTTTTTAAAAAAATTTGTAATTTACAAGACAAAAAAAAAAAGTTTTATAAAATGCAAGGAGATGAAAAAGGTAGATAATTAATAAATCGTAATTTAGTTCTGAAGTATAATTTTAACTATTTACCAGTTAATAATTATTTCTGATAAATAAATTCGAAGAAAAAAGATTGTTTGTACACAAATGCTTTTGAAAGAAAATGTTAGATGTTATTTGGTTTGTACAAAATACTCAATAAGTTAATATTATTAAATAAATTATTTTAATAGAGAATTCTAGAAATTCGTGGGCAGAAGATGCTTGTACTTTTCAGAATTTTTAGTCAAAAACGAAAATTTTTTTTCCCGCTCGTATAAAATTCCTGAAAAAGAAATTATTAACGTATCAGCTAATCAAGAAAAACCAATGAGAAAATGTTTACATAATTTTTACTTTTACTTTACAACGTTCTTTTCTCTATATTCAAAATTTGAAGCATTAAATTAAAAATAATTGCACAAATGGCATTTTTTTTTTAAAAAAATGTGAGACGGAGTCCACAAGAAAAAACAAAAACTGGTAGAAACCCTTCCTGTAAAATATGTTTCTAGTTACACTCCATCGCCAAAAAACCGCCAATTCTTGGCGCAATATCTTTTTACTCTCAACTGCTCGCTGCAACCATACTTTGAACAGAGAGGGAGAAAAAAGTAAAATCGAGAGGGAAAACGCCATTCATGTCACGGCTGAAATAGTTGCCTTAAGAACACAAAGGAAAACGTCTCGAGAATACACAAATGAGAGGAAAACGCTGCAGAACCTTTTTCCCTTTTCCCCTTCATCTTTCCCTCTCTCTCTCTCCATTTTACTTGGCGAGTATTTACTAAGTAGATGAAAGACAGATACGTTAAGTATTAATTACGTCAGAGCAGTTTCGAAAAAGACAGTAGCGACGCTGTCGCATTTAATAAAACGGTGTAAAGCCTTTCCCCCATTTTTTTCCCCTTTTTCTTCTTTGTTCTTTTTTGGATTAGTCCGCGACCGAAAGAATGATTAAATATACATGAGATTACTAACTTTGCGCGTCAAATAATTATGTTTCTTTTATTTTTTAAAAGGGAGTTACGAGTTTCTTTTCAGCAAAAGGTGCCTTGGTCCTGGTGACATGTTAATGAATATCAGGTGCAATGTTCATTTGGATGATCAGAGGTGGGCTTTGGGAAGTGAAAAATGATGATGTTTCATTACGGGGTGTTCACTTCTTTTCTTTCTGTCTTCTTTTTTTTTTCTTTAATGATTATCTCGTCGTGATTAATGAAATGGTTCATCATTCATGCTACAACAAAGTTAATCGTTATTGAGAGTATAAAAAGGCTTTTTTTATTGTTCTTCTTAAACGACAGTAATGTATACATAGATTATCATCATTCAATAAACTTGCGCTCCATCAAGAAGCCGATATTAAAAGAATTTATTTTTAAACGCAAAAATAATTTTTGAAAATAAGTCAACGTGTTTTTCTTTATTAAAAAAACACAATGAATGATTCATTTGTTTTTCTACACTTAAAAACAAGTGAATTATTGAACTGGTGAACAAATTGTTTCCTTTAATGTGTGTGTAATTTATTTATTATATAACATGCAATAATTGTAAATAATATAACAAGTAATGTGTAATTTAATGATCTCTCGTACGTACAATAGTTCTATGAAAGTTATTGCTGAATTTTGTGTTTGCTTTATTTTTTTTTAAATATGATTTCTATACAGCACAAGATTGCTCATAAAATCTAAATTTTGTAAGTTAAAAAAACTTCAGAAAATATTTTTCATGCAAGTAATATATAACAATGGTGGATAAACTCTTTAAGTGTGGGCCGAAATAAAAGGGATTGACCGAAAGTATGATTTATTATAAAAACAGTTATACTTTAGAAAAAATATAATGCTAATACGATAATTGAAGTTGACTCTGCATTTCCTGTTTTGCCATTTTTTTACAACTGAAATGATACATAAAATAAATAATTTTTGTGTAAAGCAAATAAATAAGTTTGAATAATTAATGCATATTTATTACGAAGGGCTTAATTTTTTAAAAAATTTTGTAGAGAATTTTGAATACATTTTTATGAGAATGTTCAGAACAGTACTATACATATGCAAAAAATAATACGTGATCTGAAATGAATTTTTTTAAAAAAAATTGAAATTAAAGCTTTTTACGTTATTTTAATATTAGTGGCGGGCAGTACATAATATTACTAGGTTAATTGAATAATATTATTTTTCAATTTTTTTCGTAGTTAGTAAAAGAATTGTAAAGAATATGAATAACCTTATATCATTATCATTACATTTCAATTAACTAAAAGTTAATGGGGAAATAGAATAGGAGAAAATAGAAGAGAAAACAGATTAGGGAAACAGAATAGGTGATAAAATAGAAAAAGGGAAAATAGAATGTAGGAAAACAGATTAGGGAAAAGTAGAATAAGTAAGCACAGAATAAGGGGTGGACGCCTTTGCTTATATTATTATTACTTCTTATTCTGAAAATGTTCACAAGGACAGTCGAAAATGAGAATGAAAAATGGATTTTATATCTTTTCTTTACATAAAAATTTAACTATATAAAAACTTACTCTGCAATCATATTTCTAGTTCATCAGGTTCTATATACAGAGCAATTTCATTTATTGGCACATTTAAAAATAGTTAATATGACATTTAAAAATGTTTTAATCAAAATTTTAGGAACAATTAAGAAAAATTTTAAGGTATTTCTACATTTTGAAAGAAAAAGAATTATGCAAAATTAGCATTTCAAAGAAAGTGACTTAATATTTAAAATACCAAATAAGCAAATATATTATAAAGTTTATCTCTACAGAAATATTATAAGAAACATACGACGAAAAATAAGTTTAATGTCACTGAAGTTTAAAATGTTTAAATGAAAATCTGAAGGTAAAATTACAACACATATCTAAATATGCCATATTAAATAGTTGAAAATTTTTTTGTGCGGACGTAAAATTTTTGTTTGAAACAATTCATGAACTCTCTATTTGTAATGACTCCTAACATAATAATAAACATAAATACCATAATATTAACGAAAAATATTTTTTTATAAAAGAGTATAAATTTTTATGTAAAAAAATCATGTAGCGACCAGAAGAAAAGAGATCGTCAAAGATAAATAAGAAACTTTATTATTAATTCCATATCACTGTGAAAATAAATCAATAAGTAAAAATAAAAATAAATATATAAGTAAGGTTAGTTTACAGATAATTGTAAAGCTTTCATTTTAAATTAAGATAATTTTTTTAAGTAAAAAATATATTTTATACTATAAATTTCAATAAAATTATATTATTTATAAACTGTATTTCTGATGTAAAAAAATATTTTCCGCTATAATTAGAAAAAATTTTTAAACCACAAAATGCATATCCAAAAAGAAATGTAATAAATACTAAAAGTCCACTTAATAAATTTTATTTTTCCTTCTCACTCTTATTTTCTCTTTTTTTTTCTCCTTCCCTTTATCTTCCCTATCTCCAACCTGCAAAGAAACACATCCCTAAAAGCCGAATACTCGCCACGCCATCTATCGGGCTGAAGACAAAACACCCATTGGCTCTATAATTGACTGACACAACCAAATAGCGAATACATTTTTCACCATGACAAATCGAGGAAGAATTCACGAAAAACGGGGTGCACATTCGCTTCAGATAAACGCCTCTCAAACTGTCAACTGGGTTACTCCTCAATCTTGAGCTATAAAGAAACTAGGGAAAAAAAAACTGTCATCTTATCTGTACTTTTTCCCTCTCGCTTTCCTTCAACTTTCGTTGTGTCAGGTGATAGAATTCATAAAAATGCTCTAAAAGGTATTTTTTTTTCTTTATGTTTGTTCGGCATAGTTTCGACCGTTATCTGAGAGGGGAAAAGATATTTTGTGGTCCAAGTGCTTTAGAAATGGTCTTTTTTTATTTGTTTGCTTATTTATTTGTTCTTTTTTTTGGTTTTTAAGGGGAAGGAGGGATACTTTTAAAGTGGAAATTGATAGACATGATGTATAACAAGGCTATACAGATATCACAAGTTTTAAATCGTTTGGAAAGATATGTAACATATATAAACTAGTGAAAATAAAGTGAGATCTTTAGAATAAATTTTCCCCCCATTTTTTTTTACACGCATTTTTATTTTGTTTGTTCAAATATTTATTATTTATATAGGTTCTTTTTTAATGAATGTTATCTTTAAAGTGTATTATTATTATTTTTTTTTAGTTTTATCTTAAATAACATAATGAAATTAATAAAAATAAAATAATTTTTTAGATTGAATTCCCCCCCCCCTCCCATTTTTTTTTACACACGTTTGTACGTTGTTCAAATATTTAATATTTATATACGTTTTTTGTTAATGCATGTTATCTTTAAAATGTATTTTTTTTTCATGCTTATCTTATATAATATAAAAATCACATTGCAAATAATGATGGAGACATTTCTTCCATGAATTGCATTAAATGTAACTCATCTTAAAGAAACTATGTTTTATATTGCGATTATAATTTTTAGAGAAATATAAATAAATCAAATAAGGATATAATTTTTTTCATTAAAAATGCTCTTTAGAACATAAGAGAACCAGAACACGAAGACGAAATTTAATATTCCAAAAATAATTCAGTTTAATTTCAATAAAGTAAAAAAAAAAGAGATTTAATAAATTTAAACACATTAGCAAAATAAAGCATTAAAATTCAATAACCTTTGCGAAGATTAAATCTTTTTTTCCTCATTTTGAAACTGATTTGAGGAGGAAAAATAAATTAAACCGCGTTCTTAAGAAATTAGGAGTTTGAAAGCACGTTTTGAATTTTAAATTAAAATACATAAATAATAATGTAATCACGAAAATTTTTGAGAAACACTTTACAAAAGTGCGATATAAACGTCTTAAAATATTAATAAAGACTGGAATGAAATTGAGTCAGCAATTTTACAATATTAATATAAAGTAAACAAGAATTAATCGAATTTTTTTCAATAGGGAGATAATTTTGAATGGAAAAAGATAGGTCCGATAAAAAATAAAACGATGTTAACAAAAAACAAAAATTAAATATTTATTCGGACATAATTTAAAGGAAAGAAAGAGCCAAATGTTAATATTTATTTTACATTTTAAATTATGTAGTTTATTCTTTACATTATTAATATATTATTATTTGTCTCTTCCAAAAGGTCTTTTTTTAAATTTAAATATAGATTTTTAAATATATGCATGTAAAAATATGTAGTTATGATTAAGACATTTTCGTATTTTAAAAATAATAAAAAAATTAAAAAATTAAACAAAATGATTTTATAAAAAAAGTATAATGTATCAAACAACAGAAAAATAAATTTGCAATATAATGATGTTTCTGTGAAATAATTAATAATTAAATAAGTTACAGAATTTACGAAAAAAAGGGCATATTATTGACTTTAGAGCTAGACGATCAGGGGAAAAAAATGCCTGGACTTGCACTTACTTACTACAGTTCATGTAATATTCATAAAATGAATTTTATATTATATATATATATATATATATATATATATATATATATATATATATATAATAAAGATTGTATAAAGTACTAAGTTTCAGAGAACTAAAATATAAATACAATTTGATTAAATTACGAGTGTGTACTAATTACATTTTTAGTTACATTGCACATTCGGTACAATTAATTCATCTACATTGAAAGAACATAAAGCAGCATTATAATTTAATAAAATAAAGCTAATATTTTACAAATGGATTCATAGAAATCACGTATACGGTCTTCTATTATATAATAAGAGAGTTATGTAAATTTTTTACTAGTTATTTTTGTACAAAATCTAATTTTTTTAAAAAAAATGCATCTTTAAATTATACAAAAACAAAGCGAAACAAGAATCTGACAATCATTTGTATATAAAATAGAATCCATACACATAACCAAGAAAAAGAGACTTACTCACTAATTAATCACGAGATCTCCGGAACTAATAGACGTACAGACCTCAAATTTGGTATGCATGTTTCTTTTGTTAAGCAGGGG
Organism: Trichonephila inaurata madagascariensis; assembly: GCA_019973955.1. Classification (NCBI taxonomy): domain Eukaryota; kingdom Metazoa; phylum Arthropoda; class Arachnida; order Araneae; family Nephilidae; genus Trichonephila; species Trichonephila inaurata. The sequence goes on from BMAV01022970.1 coordinate 573,115, forward strand.
TCCATTGAGAACGGATTTTGCGGAAATCGACTCCTAAGGAAGTTTGCGAGGGGTTAAGAGGCAAAAAGATAAATATTTCTGTTTTTGAACTATTATATGTGAGTACAGACTTGAAATTTGGTAAGCATATTTTTTTTGTTGAGTAGAGATCCGCTTAAAGCGATTTCACGAAAATGGACTCGCAAGTAGTGTTATGAGGTTGTATGGATAAAAAATCATCCCTGTTTTTGAACTATTAGACATGAAATTTTACAAGCATGTTTATTTTGCTGAGTAGAGATCCGCTAAGAACGGGTTTTACGGTTGCGTTATGAATAAAAGTTCCCGTTTTTCCATTATTAGACTTACGGACTTGAAAATTTCAAAGCATGTTTGTTTTGCTGAGTAGAGATCTACCAAAATGGATTTAAAGTGAGCGTAAAAATAATTAAAATTCCATTTTAGAAATTTAAGTTTTGTCCTTTTTAATTAAGAATTGAAACATATAAGAATGTTTTTTAGTATAATCAATCTTTTAACCCCTTCAGGACCGACGAAAGGAGAAAGAAGCGTTTCCCCGTGCCCGCGCGTTCGGAGAGTACAAGCACGCACAGGACCAGTCGAATTTCCTTGCTAAGCCTAATTTCACTTAAAAATTCATGTAAAGTCTTAAATGCAATCAATTACGCTAAAATTTACTATTTATTATAATTGATTACAGTTCAAACATTTTCGCTATATTTAAAAAAAAACCAATATTGCGAATTTTAAAGAAAATTAAGAAATTTAATAAAGAATTTTAATAAAAAAAGTACTCTTTTCGCCATGGGAATTAAAATAAAATAGATGCAAAACTTGCAAAATACTACCTGGCAAATATCAAACGATGCGGTTCTAACAGATACAAATCTTTGAAATAACAGCTAATGTATCATTTTTTTATTTTTAATTAACCCTTATAATTCTCTTTGCTTTCTTAATATCATTTTAATAATTATGTGTTCTGTCCTTATGGTTTTGGCAATTCTAAATGCGCTAGCAACGAAAGAGAATTGTTTGTTCTCACTGAATTAAAATGAGTCACAGTAAGAACAAACGATTCTTTTTCGTTAAAAATGAGTCATCACGTTTGTTCTTTGAAGATCTGTTTTTAAATGCCTTTTGAATATTAAATTTACTGAAAAAATAATAATAAATAAATAAAATAATAAATAAAATAAATACTGAAACTATATTATTATGAATGTCTCTAATGCCCAATAAACTAGTTAACCTTTCCTTCTTTTTCCAACTTAGTCAAGATATAAACAGAAATCCAGAGCGCAATAAATCACAAGCCCTTAAATGCCCGATTCTCCCAAAAAATCTAAACGTGCTGTTGCTAACATTCATAAATATCCGGGATCTAATTAAAAAAAACCCCACTGAGCCGAAAGCACATATTAAAATTCAAAGTTTTGTTAAACATTATTCGGAAAAAAAAACCGGACTTTAACCGCCAATTAGTGCTTTTTAAAAATTAACATAAAAACGTTCCAAACTCTAACCACACCAGTGTGATCATGGGTCTTAGAGAAGGGAAAGCGTAATCACATATGATACCGTGGGCCCTGGAGGGAGAAACGCGTGATCACATATATGTGATCATGGTCCTGAACGGATATATAATGCAAGGATTTTTAGATATCAAAAATTTATAAACAGTACACAATCATGCAATATCTTGAAATAGCCAGCAAAATAGGAGGGTAACGGCTAGAAAAAATAAGACAATATATACGTATATTAGAACTTTTATATCTCAACAAACAAAGCATAAAATGGGAGATACGTAATGCTGTGAAATATTTACCACGCAAGCATTAACTCACACTTTCCAATATTTTCTACACTTAATAATTTTTTTCAAATAAATCAAACCGAAAAGAAGATCAACACTTTTCATCATCGAAACACACATATCCTAAAACTTTTTTCTTTCTTCTTTTTCTTTAAAAAAAAAAAAGAAAAGAAACCCTCGAAATCCAATTACAGCAAATGATGGGAGTAAAAAAAAAAGTTAATCGAATTTAGTAACCCCAGTTATTCGAAGAAAAAGTGAAGACAAATTGGAGATATCAGTCGTTTTGAAAGGCTTTCCATAAGCTCTACATGAACTGGAAAAAACAAATGATTATAGCCAATCTCCAGACCCATTTTGCCGTCTAGACTGCCTTTAAGCGCCTCGGAAAATGGACGATATCAGTAGAGCAATACATTATTTACTCAGGCATAAAACGAATGGTTTATTTAAGTCACAGAAACGTTATACAGAGCATTAATAACATTTTACGTTTGCTTATAATACAATTTAAGGATATTGTTATGGATTTTTTATTATCTAAAGGATGAATTGAGATGCGGTAGCATGGAGATAGCTTTGGGGTCTTATTTAAGCTTCAAATAAGATGTCAGTTCCACTCTGATCTTTTGACACCGCTATTAGGTATTATATTCAAAGAATTTAATTGAATGAGGATTAGAAATACATAAATGGAAAAGTTAAATGTTAGAGACATTTAAAATCGATTAATTTTATTTTTTTAGTAAAAGGCTTAGTGTAAAAAAAATAGTACTGCAGTGCAATTCACACATTAAATAGAATTGAATATATCAAACAAACAAAATTTAATATACGGATTAAATTATTCTATTTCATTTTGTTATAGAATGAATATTATTTTATCTATAGATTAGATATTGAGAAATTTCAAAGTGTTTTGGCTATAAAATAGCTTAGTAAAGTCTGGTATCCAAGTAAAAAAACCCTCTAAAATAAATATTTAAATTTTCAATATATACTTTACAGAATCATATTCTATACGCTACACTAAAGTTTTATTATTTTTTCGTTCGAAATAGCAGACTTTTACTATTTTAAATAATAATGCTTAAATATGCGTTTCATTAGACACAGAAAATGTAAATAGATTTAAATATTTTTAATAACATGGATACAATATTACCTTTGGGGCCAAAGATATTAATTGACGTTTCACAATATTTTCTTTCTTGCAATAAAACTTTTTTTTCAAACGTGGATGTCAAAATAATTAATCTTTACGAAACATATCTCTTTTAATCACTATAAATGAATTAAAATACGACAATTCAAATACTTTACACCTAAAAAAAACAACAGCTGTTAAAGTGTCCAAATAATATTTTCCCGTTCAGCGATTTTGAATTCTTTACGGAAATAAATATTTTTTTCTCCTACTATTCTCTTTTATTAAACATTTTTTTACAAAAGCTAATATACATATATGCATGAAAAAAAGGTTGGATAATACATAGAAATGAATAGCGCAAAATTTAGTTATCAGAATCTCGAAAAGTCGCTCTGCTAATTAGGCACATCAGTTAAGGATTCTTATTTGACCGAATTGTAGAGGGAAAAAAATTCCTCTAATGAATAAATGTTGTGAAAAAAATCTTTTTTTAAATTGAAAAATATATTTAGAGAAAAAGAGCTTAGTTAACGAGTGAAATAATTAGATCTCATAAAACAACAGTTCCGAGTGGTATTTTTTTTCTTTTTATCTGTGCAGATACCTGTATCGGGGAATAATGCGTCATCTTTTATAACATTATTATTAAGCAATTCTATAAATATGTTCACCATTTCAGACTTTATTCTAACAATATTGTAACGGGCTAAATTCATAATGATCATGTGTTAAATACAATCACGAGTTCTCTATTGCATTCAAAACTGACATTAAAATTGTACCAGTCGTTCTACATACAAAATTTAGATAAAATTTCAAAAATCGTAATTGAGTAAAGATGTTCAAGTGTATTTAGATTCTTCAAAAGTTATAAAAAAAACTTTTATATAATAAGTATGTTTTTAAATCAAGTGCATTTTGTTTATTTATGTGTGTTATATAATTTTTCACAAATGTGTACTATTTAAAATACAATTTATGTAAAAAGAAAAAAAAACTGGCAACAGTGAAGTGCATGAACTGATTGAAAGAAAAAACGTTATTGCATTTATTATGTGATCGTAACGTCATATGAATTTATGAACTACTTGGCTGGAAACACGTGATTGTAGTTATCACGTGACTATGACGTCACATGAATTTAGCCTATTAGTATAACAAAGTAAATAAGTAACAGTCTTACAGCGACTTCATTTTTAAAAGGATTCGTCTGTTATTTCAATCCGACTTCATTGGATATTTTTGCAAATTTGCGGG
>BMAV01022970.1:577440-592032 GCA_019973955.1 Trichonephila inaurata madagascariensis
CCACCACCCCCCCCTCCCCCCCCCCCCCGCCTCCCCCGCCCCCCCCGCCCCCCCCCCCCCCCCCACGCCAGCCGACGACTCCAGTTGTTTGAATAATAACAGATTTATTAATAGACAAAGGACAAACTGAAGACTATACTAAGCCAAATCGATGTACATACACTAAAAAATATTAGAACAGATTATTTACAATAGTTGAAGATGTAGTCGTAATAATCAAGCATTACAGAGCTCCAAAAACGACTCTCTAGAACAGTTTCACTGAAAGAACTCAGACAAATAATCTCTCTGTCCTATCACAGACAACGCACAAGCAGATTCTAATCACTAACTGACTTTCTGAACTCTACCGACCTTTATATGGTCCCATGGAAATTTCTAGAAGGGTCGATTCCAAAGATTTCTCGATGGTTCCTTGGAGATATATTACTTCACCAAATTTGTCACCAAGGACGATAAAACCGCCAATCTGGTATCCCTGATCTATCTTCTTGGCTTGTTCATGCTGGGAAGCAAACATTTCTGTAAAACTCAATTTCCCCCAAGGAGAGTATTATTGCGGGGAAAACAATATACGTGGTGTGTTTCAATATTAATCTGTGGTACCTTGCAATTCTTTTAACAATCAACCACTATGGATTTCAGTTTGTTTATATCACAATGCCGACTCAAATTCATATCGGTTGGATACGAAAGCACGTATATCGCAATTTCAATGATACATTTGTGAGTTTTCAGGTATGCCAAAAATATTTAGAAATATTTTCAGAAATCGGTAAAAAGATTATAATTCCAGAGAAACTTTCATCATCATTATTATTATTTTGCTCTCTCGAATACATTTTATTGCATTTAAATCGGAGCACGTCTAGTTTTGAGAGGGAAAAAAACTAAAACTGTCACATGATTAAAAGTACCTCTACATATTCAAAATGGCCGATACATGGGAACCTTAAGGTGAAAAGTTGTGTAATCTCAGATAGTAATTAATTTTAATTTTGAGGCTAATGTAATACCCCTTTCAGAATAATACAGACAATTTCTGCAAGTTAAATTCGTCATCAACAAACCACGTAAAATAAAAAAAAATATACTGGCATAAGCTTACTTTTACTAGTAATGAAATTAATTTTAAAAATACCGTTCTACACAAAAAATAATTTTAAACCACCAATTTTTTTAAGAAAATATTTTAAACAAATTATTTGATTACGAAAGTAGTCCTTAGTGGCAAAAATGTTAATATCTAAATATTAAAAAATGTGTTATTTATAAATTTAAAGAAAAACATGCAAACACTTGAAGTAAGATACCAGTAACACGGCAGAAATTCAGAATTACAAATCGATTAATAATAGTCCTAGTGTAGTTCTAGAACGGCATTAATTCAGATCAACCAATCAATTTCGCCGAATGGATTTAAATGTCATCAGATACAATTTAATTGGATGGATGTTATTCTAGAATGGAATAAAGCATAGTTGTAATTGATATTATAATTCTTAGTATGAGAATGTTACCCGAGATGGTGAATTATTTACTAAATAACTACTGTGTCATATGAAATCTTTGGAGACCATAGTACATATAACACAGAACCATGTCCTCTTTTATGAATAACTTAAGCCATTCTCCTTCGAATCGATTGCAGAATGTCACAAACAGCTCAAATGGCAACTTACAAAGTGACTTAATTTAATTTCAAGAAATGAATCAATCTAATTCAGTCCATATCAATCGCTTTAATGAAACAACGCGCAAGTCCAAACATATATTTTGAGGGTAGTTAGAACTCGATAGGTTATTTATAAGGATATTTATTAAATGAAACTCTTGATTCAAGTTGACAGACAGAAACAGGAATAAATTCCTAGTAAATGGGAATAAAATAATTTTCTAAAAAATACATTACTTACTCATTAAGACTTATTGTGTTCCGCTATATTTAACTTATTTTCTTCATTGGCGTCGAAGACTGATGCTGAAACAGGTCTATTGGAAACGGATCTTGTAGTTATAAATTTTCGACAAGAGGCCAGGGCGACAACTGAATTGGTACCCCCATCTTCTAATATCTATTCCACGGAAACGGGCCGACCTTGATCATTTTTAACATATTTTAAGGGTATCCGACTACGTTCGGAACCATGATTTTAAAAAAGCGCATAAATGTATAATGTTCATGATATTTAGTGTCACTTAGATTAGAATACATGTATAAAATTGTTTTAAGGACATTATGACAAAAAAAATTTATTAAAATACAATATTTTGGCAAAAAATTAACATAGAATAACCTTTTTTCCAAATGTTCTCCTTTTGTAAAAAATGTTTCTATTGTATTAAGCCTTTATATAGCTCAGACCTCTGTACAGAGGCTCAACTATGATTTTTGAAAAATTCAAATTATTTTCAGAGTTTTAACCATTTGAAATAATGATCGGCGTATTTTCTTAAAACTTCTTCCTTCTGTTTTTGTAAAACATGGATAAACCGACTTCCAAGTTATGCATTTCAAAAATTCTAGTTGAGCCTCTGTACAGAGGTCTGAGCTGAATACAGGCAAAATATTAATACAATAGAAGGATTTTTTACAAAAGGAGAACATTTGGGAAAAAGGTTATTCTAAGTTAATTTTTTGCCAAAATATCGTACTTAAATAAATTTTTTTGTCATATATTAATGTCCTTAAAACCATTTTATACATGTATTCTAATCTAAGTGACACTAAATATCATAAATATTATCCATTTACACGTTTTTGAAAAATCACGGTTCCGAACATAGTCGATTACCTTAAGTTCATCAGGACCTCAACATGGTGGATCTTCAGTGGCACTAAGGCTCGAAGCCACGACTCGACAACAGCAGCCTCGATTTCACGACCATGACTACTCAGCTATAAAAGCCACTTGTTACTTCTCCAGTAAGTTTAGCTTTGATAGCTTGTGTTGAAAAGCGTCGTAAAGAGTGTAACGGGGCTTTACGGAGTTTTCAACTAATCCTCTTGGGGAATCTTTGGGGCCATCAATTGAGTTATTTCACAGCCAACCCTCTCAAGAAGAAACTTTGATAAGCAGATTAGTTAGTAGATATATAGTGGAGGTTTAGTAATCGAAAAGGAAGAAGGAGGAAAGGAAGCTGGGTTGCTGAACGCAGTACGGTTATGGTATGGATCTGAACTTAGACGCGTAATTATAGATCGGGCTTTAGCTATTCAAATAAATTAAGGAAGTTAGGATTCATTGGATAACTTTACTTAAAGTTAAGCGGTTAGAATTTCAGGCGCTTATTCACATAATATTTAGAGCTGCGATATATCACTCTTGATTTCCCCCGTATAGTAAGATTGTCTTTGATTATTATACTTGATAATAATAAATTGGATTTATTATGGTTAGCTTGGTTCATCAATCCTTACCTCCTACAAATCTAGGTCGAGTAGATGAAGAGATGGCTCCCCCAAGTGGGGCGCTATCCCAAGAGGGCGCCGCTCTGTAACGCGAAACTTTTGTTTTGTTTAAGTATAAGAGTTCAGTGGCAGGTGAGCTACCGTTTTGTGCAGATATAAGCTGTAATTGAAGGGTCGGTTGTCCTAATGATACATCCTAAGTTTTAATCATATATGTGTTTCACGTGTTTCTCAATGTCCGTGTCGTCCCGTAATAAAACTTGACTAACAGTCAAAAGAGGAGTTGTCTTTATCTGACTAACTGAACCCCACGAGGTGTTATAGCTTGTCCTTCATAGCGTTGTATTTTGGAAAGCCAGTTGTGAGTGTTTTGATGTTTATTTATGTCACACTATAAAGCAACACGAGGGCTATTTGTGAAAGACTACGTGATTTTGAACTATGGTCAAGTGACTAGGACAACACCTGAGCTGACAATCCTTCACGAAACTTCCATACCACGACAACGGGAGAACCTTAAGTCTCAAGAGATTTAACGTGCATCAGCCCCTCTGCACCGCGATTCTTCAGTGGCACTGGTTCTCGAGCTCACAACACACCGGCTATGAGTCAGCGACGACCACCATGCTACTGCGGTCATTGAAAGCCAAAAGTCAGAACTTTTAAGAGAGATGTACAATTTTAAAAATGGTAGATCTTTGTACGCTAGTGGTATTCGTATATTGGTACCGATAGTTGGAATACTTTATCGAATTGAATGCTGTGGCGCAACAGCCCATAAGGGTCAAAATCTACTGTGCCTATCCCAGTTTACGTGACCTTAGGCGCTGGGGTGCATGTGCAGATGTTTCGGTCAATGGGTCAGTCTGAAGCGAACCCCCCCCTCCCATCCCAGTATTTAGTTCCCAAGCAAGCTTGGCACTCATTTATCGACCCACTGAAGAGATGAAAGGCTGAGACGACCTTGCCCAGCCTAAAATTTGAATCCCGGAGCTGTTGCGTGGGATTCAAATCCCGAAATTTATGACTTGGGAAAAAAAAATGTATACATTTTTAAAGTTTACTGGTACCTTCCCCTATGTAATTTGTGTATTTTCAACCTTTCTTTTTATTTTATATTCTTCTTTTCTAATTTTTTTAAAGTTTTTTTTTTTTATTTTAAATGATATAATTGTGTTACCGCTTACGTTTGTAAGCCTCATGTTATGCAATGTGGAGCATGAGGAGTTTTGTAAATAAATTAACTAAAAAAAAAGTACATTTTCCCCTGCTTTAACACTAAAAGAACTTCTTTAACACGAAAAGAAAGTAAAAGAACTCAACATTTATCAAATTTTCTAAAAAAAATCTCTTCGCAACAGAGCAGGCATTTCAACTTTTCCACCATAAAACAAATTTGCCACACCATCCAGAATTATTTTCCGACAACTTTTCACGGCACATTGAAAAAACAAACTGCTCCACGGACTAAAACCCTTGTAATAAATTTTAATTTAGATTATGGGTAAATTTTGGTGGCACACAGAGAGCGTCTTTTTTACCTTCGACCGGATGTTAATTACCTTCCAGCCTTTTCAGCGCGCGTCATCGTCATTGACGCTTGATAATGTGGAAAAGGAAGCTCCATTATGCTACAGTAATGACGCATGTCGACCTGAATGGACGTGTATTCTCTGCCGAGGAATATTACCTTTTATTCTTTTTACAACCCCTTCTACTTCATTATTAGAGAGTGAGAAGTTTTTTTTATCTTCTACTTCATAATGGAATCGTCAGAGCATAAATTTAAAGTAAAGTAATCTGTATGACCCTTTTTATATATACTTCTTACAAGATTTTTTCTTTGTTATAGAATAAAAGGTGGTAGTGATAGTTTTAAAAAAACGCTTCAATAGTTTTAAAGTTTTTTTTTAAAAGTGGAATACATTTTTTAAAAGTTCTACTAGGTACTAGTTGCATACAGTAATGCTTCCACACACTACTCCGACTTAACCCTTTATCTACCGACGGTACTTGTAAGTACCACTCACTTTCAAATTACATAGAATAACCATTTTTACGAATACTCTGACGATACTTAGAAGGAATATTCTTTTAAATCCACTCTTCCAAGATATAGGGCAGCATGGTTTCTATGATGCGTATTTTAACGGGAAAGGCGAATAGTTTTATAGCAGAAATTGAGTTTTCAGCGGATAGCGAAGATTGTCATTTTTTTTCAAAGAAATAGTTAATGTCAAAAGATAAGCGTCTTTTTTTTTTTTTTTTTTTGTATGTTAATAAAGCATTAGAAAATGATTTCCAGCTATGCGAAATTATACCCGGATTTACGCGAATTCGATTTACGCGGTTATCACTCAGCCCCACCTATCACGTATGTTCGGGGTATTACTGTACATTTGTAAAAATTCTGCTAGGTACTAGTTACATAGTACCTTTTTAGTCGTATTTATGAGTGTTCGGTATTTACATTTACATATTTAAAACTGCTACAAAAGCCTTTTAATGAAATGATAAAAGGACACAGAAAAAATAATATATTAATTTGTAAGTCACGCTATGCAAAAAGCGTTAGCATATAAACTATGTCATATGAATGAATATAAGCAAGTATTTACCAGCGTCGCACGAAAAGCAACTCGAGGGCTTTGGGTGACGGATTACTTATTTCAGAGCCACGGTCAAGTGACGAGGACAAAGTGGCCCCCCTCACCGAACTTTAACACCATACCAAGGAGAGGATTTTGAGTTACGACCGGTTTTACGTGCAACCCCTCAACACAGTGCGTCTTCAGTGATATCAGGTCTCGAGGCCACAACTCTACTACGCCGATTACAAATTCGTGACCGTAACCATTAGACCATCATGGCCACATCCCACTTTCCACTCTTCCATAACACGGCAATGAGACAGCTTTGAGCCAAGATAGATTTATCATGTTTTTCATCACCTCTACACGTCAGGTGTTTAGTGGTTCCATGATCCTAACCTTCGATTCCTCAGGAACAATGAAGGTTACTATTTTCCGACCATTAAAACTCGCATAACGCAGCAACCCAATTTTAAGTTTTTTTAAAAAAAAAGAGTTGAAATAAATATTAAAAAAAATTGGAACTAATTAGATTGAACACATATAAAGAGTAATTATTAGTCTCTTTCTAATGGAATTTCCCTCAGAAATTTAGAATATGGTGATGCTTTTTTCCTCAATATATTCCCATGTTTTTGAAGTTTAATAATAATCCTTCAACGAAAAAAAAAATTAAATCCCACATAAACTACTGAATTTTTTTAAAAGAACCTGAAACAGATTTTTAAATAAAAAAATGAATAATTTGATCAAGGATTTTGAAAACCATTCTTTAATCCTGAATGGATAAAATAAATATCTAGTCAAATATATTAGTTAATGAAAATAACAACAAAGAGCACGTTAATCGTATCGAGAAATTTCAATTACAATCCCATCAGAAAAGAATATTTCATTTTTAATGAAAACGCACTGCAATATCTTAAAATTTACAAGAAATTTTTACAATCCACTCAATAATAATACTAACTAATACAAATTTATTACATCTTTACACACAGAATATATCTTAATTACAAAGATTATGCGCAGGGAATATTTATTTCCTGGTTAAAAGAGTTCGTAATCAAATTACATTTAATTTATTTTCCTCACAATCAACGCACTGCACCCTTCGCAACATCTTTACACATGGAGATTTAATTCGCTCGTGAGCACATAATTACTCACGTAAATACAAAAATTAAAACTCCTTCTAATGCGAATTATAGGCGCATTTTTCTCCTCTAAACTTCGAGTTGGGAATTTTTTTAAGAACGTAATTTCTCTTTTATCTGTTAAATAAAAGAGTTAGTTACATTAAAGTGATTAAAAGCTCTAGTCTCCTGTTAATTAGAATTAATGGTTAGGAGATAATAGTAAAAAAAAGGGGTTCGCTACATCGGGGAACGAGGTGTAATGAATTAAAGCATGTGTTATTTAATGTATCTCGTTGGAGTTAAAATAATAAATTAAATTTGAGATAACAATTTTTTCCCCCCCTCTTTTCTTTTCTTTTTTTTTTTTTTTTTTTCTTTTCTTTTTTTGGGTTGGTTTTCAGTTCACGCATTTTTAAGAGGAAAAAAGTATTATTCTTTTTAAATAAGATACAATAACATTTAAAGAGTTGATTACAAGGATATACGTTTGTTCTTTTTTGGAATGGGATTAAATTAACCGAAACCGTAATCAACTATTTAAAGGACTGTACCTTTTCAGTGTTAAAAGGGTCGAATAGTGATAAACGTCGTACTCTCTGAAGAAACACAAGGGTTATTGACCGCTGACTTCGTCATTCTGAATCTTGGTCAAGTGACGAGGGTGTCATCTGAGTTGGCAGTTTATTCATCAATTTTCCGCATTATGCTAGCGTGAGAGCTTTCAGATTCGACATGTGGCTGCGGTAGCCGAGTGGTCAAGGTATCGGATCGTGGCTGGCCTTGTCACGAGTTCGAGCCCAGCACCACTAAAGACCCACCGTGTAGGGCAGCGATGCACGCTAAATCTGTCGAGAGTTCAAATTTCCTCCCGTTGGTGTGGTGTGGTAGTTAGGAAAGGGGGTGCCAGCTCAGGTGTCGTCCACGTCACTTGACCGCGGTTCAAAATAACGTGGTCCGTCGCCAAAAGCCCTCGTATAGTTTAACAGTGCGACGTTAATATTCACTCACTCACTCACTATTCAGATTCGACATATTTACTAGGGGTAATAATAACAAATGAATAATCGAGATAATAATAATATATGAATGATTCACCACAAATGTGCCACGTCACTTTTGTGAGCTACGAAATTCTAGAAGTGTGCCACCAAATTTTTTTAAAAAAATTATTAATTATACTCTGTGAAAAAATAAAATCCGAAACCGAATCATTCTGCCGTTTTATAAAATAAACTATGGGTATTCGAGGTATTTTGAACTTATAATGTCGTGGATAGATGAATATAAAAAAAATTTGATTGGGTTCGTAATCCATTTGTGATAACGGATACATCTGTATATGAATTAACTTTGAATGAGTAGAAAAAACTAATTTCGCTCTATAATAATCGAGATTAATTTTCATTCGGAAGAGTCTATTATTCATTTTGGGTTAAAATTAGAGATAATTATCTCATAGTAGCCAAAAGAGCTTTAAAACTATTGTTACCATTTTCTACATCTTATTCACGTGAATTCGAATTTTCAGCATTAACAAATCTAATAATGAAAAAAAAAAAATCGAAACTTTTAAATGGAATGACGAAATGAGAATGGCATTATCATTTTTACGATCCAACAAAAATGAAACTATCAAAAATCATCAAGCTTAAATTTCGCGTTAAATGTATTCTTATAATTAATTTGTAATTGATTACTCAATAAACCTTTCGACGTCTTTGTCATAGATATTATTTTCTTTAACATTGAAACTTATTATCATAAACTGTTTTACATTGTGAATTAAAGTTCTTTGAAACTTATTTTATTGTTAGTGTGCCGAGAAATTTTGAAATTGTTTGAAGTGTACCTCAACAAAAAGGTTGTGAATCACCGCGTTAGTGTGAGATCTTTCAACTTCAACAGATTACTAAGGGTAATAATAATAGACAGATAATAGGGATAATAGTAATATATAGAGAGATAATAGGGACAGATAATAGTAATACATATAGAGCGGATAATGTACATTAGCCCCTTTACATCACGTGCTTTTAATGGTAAAATAATTCAAACCTATGACTCGACAGATGTAACGTTGTCCCCAAGTTCGCGACCATGGTCACTTGGTTACTATTGCCACTTTCAATTATTACTAACTATTAATACACATGAATAAATTCGACTCAATTTTCACTTTTATTTAATAATGCGATTTGATGGAGCTCTAAGTGCTTGAAAGCACAAACTACAATATTACACAGTATTAATTTTGTTTCAATAAGAATTAATAAATTTAAATAAAATGAAAGAAACTTAGTGCAAGATTAAATAAATGGAATGCATAACATTTATAAAGCTCATACGATATTAAACAGAAAATTAAATTCTTATTTATGCTCACAGTAAAAAAGTAAACAGAAAAGATTGCTAAAAACTTTTTTCATTAAAAAAATGCTTAATGAACTAAGAAAAATTTAATTTTTTACACTTCTCAGTGGTTGATAGTAGATCAAGAAACTGTACTATTTCTAATGGACCCAAAACATATTCTTAAAGTAACAGATTTCTCTTATTTATCAATAAAATAGATTTTTTGCAGAGTTTTTCGTATAGTTCTAGTGCACATAAAAATACGATAAAATAGTTTTTTGTTTGGATTTGTTCCATTTTATAAATGAAAATTTATGACATTTAATAAACAAAGAGTTTATATTTTTTTTTTCTTTAAAAAGATGAAACATGAAACATTTTATCAAAAATCATTGAATATTTTAAATAGGTTATGTAAATATAAAATTGAGCAGATCATTGAAATAAAGAAATCGATATCCAAACAAATTATATTTACAAAAAATACAAACATTGAACATCAAATATTTTTATTTATTTATTTCTGTTTTTACAATAATTAAAATGTTTACATTGATATCAAACAGTTTTATATATTGCTGTTATTTAAAAAATAATGGGCACCAAATTTTTAAAATTAGAAAACATTAACTTAATAAATAAAATTATATAGTTTTTAATAGAGATAGCATTTAATGAAATCTTTAAACTGGAAACCTATATATAATTTCTTTAAATCCACAATTTTATTAATAAAAAAAAAGAAGTGGTTAAATTGTTTGATCCAAAAATATGAAAAGAAAAAAAAGCCTAAATCACAACAGTTCCAGAGATAAACATGGCAGCTTCATAAAAATCGTAAAATTGTTAATAAATTGGTTCTATTTCAATTATTTCTTGGATTTCTGAAACCATATAAAATTGCTATTATACAATAATCGATAAATAAAATATTGCTTTAGTTTTTTGAACCAGTTTTTCTTTAATTCAAAAGGAAATTGTAAAAGAAATTTTATTGTTATTACAACGTATTTCTGAAAATTAAATTTAATACAAGCATTTAAAAACATGGTCAAGTATAAAATTATTGGAAATTAAAAGAATAGCTTCTGCGTGGTTTCAAAAAAAAAACGTTGTTTTCGATTTTTTTTAAAAAAAAGGACTACATTCTGCGATATAATAAAATAAAATCATACATTGAAAATACTTGTAAGCACTACCTTACAAATGTAACAATTCGAAAATAAATTCCCTCATCTTACAAACTGAAAAGAATCGAACTCTAACATTATTAACCAACCCCAAACCACCCACCACACTCCATAAAAACTCCTTAAACCCCACACGGAATAAATAACCACTAAAAATCCAAACCACCATCAACCCAATTTCATCTCCTCCAAAGAAAATGCACAAAATATACACACATTTCATCACGTCCGTACTCCAATCAAGTCATGCACCCCATCGCCCACCCTCTAAAGCACCCCTTTAAAAAGCTCCGTTCGTATTCTTTATTCCATCGTAAATCCCTCTCATTAGATTACGAAACAGAGAACTTTATTCGCAGCGTGGGCTCTCCTCCCTTTAATATGCATGCAAATGATGTTCCTTTAAATGCAATTTTGAGGGGTGGACGAGAGTCGTTCTGATCGATTTCCATCAACTTCGTCCCCCCCCCCCTTACAACAACACAAAAACGTTTGGTGGCAGAATTGGAGGAAATGGTGAATAGATCATTTGACCGGTGAAATTTTCAGGGGTGAAGGTGGATGGAATGTTAGAGAAGGATAAATGTTATCTGAAGAGATCCTGGAGTTATATTTGGTAGGAGAGATTATCCTTCTTTAGAAAATTGGAAAAAGAATGTAAGCTGATATAATACATGCACGTGTATAGTAATAAAAAAAAAGTTGGAAGGGGGAGTTTTATCAGTACCTTGGTCTTTAATGTTTTAGGGACTCTTCTGTAAGTATGGATTTTTATGTTCTTTATGGTGGGTATTATGCTAATACTAGAAGTAAGCCAAAATATAAGACATTAAAAATGATATATACTACCCAAAAAGTGACAAAAATATTAAAATAATAGTTTTGTATTTTCCGGTCGTGTATGCGGTTGAGAAGTTCGGCACTATGTTCTAGATCTGATACCCAATTACTTTTACAGATGCTAAAAAGCTTTTGAGTGTGATTAGTCTCAAAAACCAATGCGTTTACAAACTTTAAATGCATTTTTTTAAAACATTTATTTTTGACGATGCAAGTGCTTCTTATTAAGTAAATATAGCCTAATCACATTTATCGTTTAAGTTAACTGCATTATTTTCCGAATTCTTTTGAAATGCTGTGATAATTACTTAAATTGTTTGAATTTTAACAAGGAATTGATTGCCCAAAACTTTGTAGTATCATTTTTTTTGTTATGCTCTTCTACAAAATATGCAGAATGTGATACTGCACATGGAAATGCTCAAGCATTCATTCTTTTATCAAAATAAATGCATATCTCAAACATTTTTTGCTTTTGTAACGAATGATAATAGAGCACCCTCTCCTGGCCGTATGGACAAGTAACGAGTCTGACTGCTACCTCGGTGAAGAAAGGACATGCCAATGTCCGCCCTCGCAAACCCCTTAGTATTTGTATAAAGATTAACTGGGTTTTATTTTATGTATTTGTAACTGTGTGCTCAATTAGAAAGTATAACCAATTAAAATTATTTGAGCTCGCCGCCGGTGTTATTTTTGAGTACACGTTATACTTTATCTTTTTCATTAATTTAAGATTTTGAATTGGAATTGTGTATAATCTGAAAAAGAAATCATTAACTATATTCATTAACTATAACTGAAAGAAAAAAATATTCTTGATCCGCAAACGATCTTTCCTGCCACAATACCGCTTTAGCAGAGAAGCAAACACACAGTTACCTTTACAGTTACCACCTTTACTTTTTAACATCCCAACAAGATGTTTTATCAAATGACAGTTTCTAAGCAAAAAATAAATTACATCATTGACAACACTGCAATAAGAAATTCTGTTGATTCACTAGATTTAACTTTTTATCCACACACCCCAATTGTTTATTTTCTAAAGAAATTTGCACCTTTTAAGTTTTTTTTTTGTTTTTTTTTTTTAATTTAAAACATCATCGTTTGAAAGGAAACGATAGGAAGGAACAACCATTAAATTTTATTTTTCAGTATTATATTGGTTATTTTTTTTAGTATACCAAAATAAATATCGGGACTTCACAGCGAGATTTTATTAAAAATTACAAATTGATATCATGTTAATTAGCTTAGTACAAGAAAAGGAAATGAATGGTAATCAGTTTAAAAATGAATATTCAACTCAAAAAATTATGTCAAATTAATACATAGATATCGAAGAGCTCCATGGAAACAATCTGGAGCATTATTCGAGTATCTTTGTGAATAAAATATTGTTATGATTTTTCCGTATAAAGTTATCCATCGAGTATTTATTTTTTAAATTATTCGAAATATGGCTTTCATAGTAATCTTAAATATAAACACAGTTTTAAAAGGAGAGAGAAAGAGAGAAAAAGAGAAAATCCGGAAAACTTTTATTAATTTGAGAGTAATTGTATATGATTAATTTTTAGTAAACTTGTTTTTAGTGCACAAGTTTAAAAAAACAATAAATGCATCCCCATTTTAACTAAGCAAATATATTACATAACACCTTTTGTCAAAAACGTGTCTTTAAAAAGCCTCTCTCATTCCCAATTCTGTACACGTATTGAGACAGTGCAATAATAGTTATAATAATTTTTTACTGTTTTAAGAAATATTATATAGAACATAATTCATACTACAAATAATAAATTAACAGCAGAAGTACGGGATGGAAAAATATTCATATCTTTCTTTAAAAAGCAAGTTTAATTAAACGTTAATTCATTTACTAATTCGATATCAACCGTCAGAATATTTTTCAAAGAATTTCGAGATCTAAACAATCGAAGGATTAGAATTTTTATTCTCATAGGCTTATTTACTGTGAAAAAGTTTTTAGAGATCTTAAAAGGATAGGATTTAAATATTTTTCTCCGAATAAATTCGAACTTATATAAAATCCGTTTCTTTACAGCTTTTAGATTAAATCCTCGAATACATTTTTCCATCCAAGAAGATGAAAAACAAAATAGTGGTATAATCTCTCTTTTTTTTAGGTTTGACAAAAATTAATCAGCTAACTTATTTGATGCGACACGGAACCAGAAAATAACCCACTTGTTTACATCATTTCTTTGGCATTGCTCCAAAAATATAAATTTAAATACAAAAACGAATCTTCGGATGCATTTACTTCACACAGTGGCCATTAGAAAGGAGTCCATGGGCAATTTTGAAAAGATTTCAAGGTTCCTTGAAAAGATTTCAAGGGAGAAAATACAGAAGGTGAGGAAATTTATTTTTTATTTTTAGAAGAAAAATAGATCCCTTTTTACCTTGCTACAAGTACAATAGTAGCTAATTAATCACACACTTTCTTTCTACAAATGAATGGAAGTAGTATTAGATGTACATCTAATCATAAATATTACATAGCAGATTCAAATACTTATTCAAATCACAAGTATTTTAATACTGAATCTCCATCTTTGAGGAGTGATATCTTACAATTGTGTTTACATATTTAATGCATGGGTGTATTATTTAAAATGTTATTTTTCATGTACAGTTATTAAATGATCATCGCATTTGTTTGTTTATATCCCTCAAGAATTAACCAAAAACTTTGTACATTCAACGGCAATACGATAAATTTATTTTTTGTGCATTAAAAAACTATACCTGTTATGAAAATAGCTCGAGTTTTATCTTTTTTACCCTTTAATCAAAACAAGTTTAAGTTTCTATTCAGAATAGCTTCTATAATCAACATAGATCATAATAAATACATACTTACACGCAATCGATAGGTCGAATTGTGGTAACTGTACATGTGATGTTGTCAGGTATTGTAATAACTTTCTTTATAAAATATTTCATCAAAACGGTCCAGATTGTTACGATTTATTCAAAAAAGTTTGTAACTTTCGGATTTAAGACGTGTATACAGGACAACGTCTGTCGGGACCGCT
>BMAV01022970.1:616123-640156 GCA_019973955.1 Trichonephila inaurata madagascariensis
CTTAATGTGCATCAGCTCCTCTGCACACTGGATCTTCAGTGGCACTAGATTTCAAACCTGTGGGTATGGTCTATAGCAAGGGTGTCCAACACGCGGCCCACCGACTCTTTTTAAAAATTTTTTTATGTTTTTCATTTTGAAATTTATTTGAGGGGAAATTTATATATATA
The DNA here is from genome assembly GCA_019973955.1 of Trichonephila inaurata madagascariensis. Lineage (NCBI taxonomy): Eukaryota > Metazoa > Arthropoda > Arachnida > Araneae > Nephilidae > Trichonephila > Trichonephila inaurata. The sequence continues at coordinate 616,294 of BMAV01022970.1, forward strand.
TATATCTACAATGTATTTGCCTGTTACCTGTGCTTGTTTTAAAATAAATCCTTTTTGATAATGGAAATGTCCTTATGATTAAAATAGATTTATATTTTATCAAACAATTACATTTGGTTTTACTACAGTAAATTACATTTTTAATAAATTTCGAATTGTATTATGTATATCCTTTACTATGGATGGTACATGATTCTCTATGTGTGTAACTTTCGTTTCTCCTCCTCCTTTTCTGTTTGGAGTGCCCAAAAAGCAAGAGGCAGTCAGAGATGTTTTTAAAGTTTAAAAAAAAATATTCAGGATGGTTAAGATAAAGGACAATGTATATACTTAATCGTTTGCGAATGACAGCACTATCAAATTTCAACAATGAGTAACGAAAGATCAATTCAAAAGGAGCACCGTAATTTTCAAGAAAATGGCAACTGTAATATATTTTAAACATTATTTGATCATTACATTATTATATTATATAAACATTATTAAATTATCCATGTCTGTATACATGAAAAATAATGAAAACAATAATAATAATTCATTCTTTTTAAAATTTTCACTCTAATAAATGTTTTTTTTTTTCCAAATCTGATATAAAGGTACATATTTTTATCTGCTGCCCGCGAGATTATAATGTTTTTCCGAAGTGGCCCGCAAGGACATTTGGGTTGGACACCGCTGGTCTATAAAAATGGACGCCAGACTTTAGAGCTTCATGGACCTCTCAATGTGCAATTTTATATTTGGCGGCCCATTAATATGATCAGGGATGTCTTAAGACATGGGAGAACTGGGCCCAAGGCCATCGTGGTAATGGGGGCCTCGTCTCGTTCTCGACTCAGCCTTAATAATGTAATTCGAATAATTTCAACGGTCAAATGTAATTTACGGTTGTATTCTCCGAAAAACTGGGAATTTCGGACAATATGTCAATGATGACCGTCGTCTATATGTACAGACCTCGGCCTACCACCATTCACTATCATTACTGATTCGGTCAAAAAGCGGTCGTCGGTCGAGCCGCGGTTTGTGCGATTGCAAGTCATACACATTTATTTGTTTCGGGTTAGTGTTTGTACGAGTATTTGACAACGTATGTTATGTACTGCCTACTTGTAAGCGTCAAAGGCGGGGCCTACATTTGTCCAGGGGCCAGGGCCTCAAGAAGTCTTAAGACGTCCCTGAATGTGATTGACAACTTCAGGGCCGGCCCCCCCCCCTACTATATTGCCACTTATTTTTTAAGACTATTTACATTTCCATATCACTGAAAAGGGTCTTCAAGAAAAGCAAGAGCAAACCGGCAACGTGCAGCAATATCATCAAACTGAAGTACTTCGTATCTAGTTTACCATGACTGTAAAATCTCACTTTCAAATGCCACTGTGGCCGTGGTAACCGAGTGGTATAGGTATCGGACCGTGGCTTGCCTTGTCACGAGTTCGAGTCCAGTACCACTAAAGACCCACCGTGTAGGGCAGCGATGCAAGTTAAATCTGTCGAGAGCTGAAACGTCCTCCCGTTGGTGTGGTGTGGTAGTTAGGAGAGGGGGGTGCTAGTTCAGGTGTCATCCACGTCACTTGACCATGGTTCAAAATTACGTGGTCCGTCGCCAAAAGCCCTCGTGTAGCTGAATAGTGCGACGTTAATATCCAATCAATTCAAATGCCACTAAATACACCTTCTGAAGCAGCTAAGTCGCTAAATTCAAAAGGAATTTCGCTAAAAAATAGTAGCTTAAATAAAAAAAAAAGTATAACCCCTATTCCATTATTCGTTTTGTTACTCGTCATTTTATAAGCTTCACTTGTATGTAACGGAATCTTGAACTCGATTTTTACCCACTTTAAGAGGTCAGATTAATTCTAAATTTGGCACACTTGTCAAGGAGCGATGGCAATACAATAAACTAATGTATTTTTTTTCATTGTCCTCATTAGGATCATTAAGATTAACGAATTCCCATTTCCAGATTTGGCGACTACTTCCAGATCCTACTTCCAGATTTGGCGACTAAAAGATTAAGTTACAACCCTAAAGCAAAACAACGCTCATGGTTAATACAAATACAACAAACAAAATGAATAATAGTCTAAACAACAACAACAAAAAAAAACACGCTTTTATTGTAGATTGAACTAAAAATGAAAAATAAATTATATTTAAAAAAAAACACACGCTTTTATAGTTAATCGAATTAAAAAGTAAGAAATAATTCTTAATATAAGAATAAAATAGTTAAGAAGAAAATGAATCTCATTGTGATAAAAGCGTGGGGTGCTCGATATAAATTGTTATAAATTCTTACTAGCTCGAATTCGAAATGCAGAGTTAGTGTAAAAATGTAGTACTAAGCACCCATCGCTTTTATCACAATGACATTCATTTTCTCGTTAATTATTTTATTCTTATATTAAGAATGATTTTTTATTTTTCAGTTCAATTAATATAAAAACGTGTTTTTAGTTTTGTAAAACTATATAATGTATTTCATAAAAGTATAAATGATGTCCCAATTTTTCTGCGGGCCGTCAAAAATTTATCACCCACCACCGGTTGGCGACCGCTGGTCTTTAACTTTTCCGTTCGTAAATACGCTGTATAAAAATTAATGTAGCAAATATGTTTCTTTATAATAGAATTAAATAATTTAAGTATCAACCTGTCTCATTACTCGAGCAAGGAAAAAAAGCTCCACGAGCCACATACTAACCATTTCTTACTTCATCTATGATAGTCTCTCTCTATTGGTTATATATTGTATAGATATATGATTACATATTATATAGAGATTTCATTTATACTATATACATTAAGTTATATTATATGTTTCGTATGTATTATATAGAATTATATACCTTATATGAAATAATATTGTAACGAAATTATACGATACAGAGAAAAACTAGAAAGTATTTTTTTCCCTTTTTTTTTTGTTGTCCTTAATAATGTATAATATTCTGTTACAGGATAGTAATCTTAATATAAATACGAAATTTTCTTTTTTTTCGCAATGCAAGAGCAACTTTACATTACAAATGGCTTATGTAAGCGATATTTATAATTCTAATATACGAAGGTTATATATTAGTTATTATATTGTATAATGAATATAATTTATTGTTAGTTTTAAAACAAAAATTAGGATTGTTAACAGACATTAAAAGGGTTAATCATTACCATTAATATATTTCAAAGGCATTTAATTTTTCTACGAATGCAATGTTTTTTTTTTTTTTTGTCATATGTATTAAACATGTCTACAGTCCTCATTAATACTTTATTATTCGTACTAAAAAAGACTAATAAAAATCAAATAATTATTTAGCAATTAATTAGAAAATAAAATTTGAAATTCGTGATAAACCCTTTTTAGGGCAATAAAAATGCTAAGAGTAAATATTAGTACGGAACTGTTTATTTTAGTTTGTTTAGATGTAAGATAGATAAAAATTGCAACAAAAATACACAACAATTTTTTTTTTCTGTTGGATTAGTGTGTTTACAATTTGAGTGTCTATGTGTAGTTTTATTAGTTATTTATTTTTTTCATTTGTTTTAGCATACAGTGCAATACATTTAACGTGAAAACGCTTAAGGCGAAATATCGGATAACACAAAAGAATACAACGGTCCCGAGAAGCTACTACGGATTTTTATGTATTTTTTTCTCTTATCACGAAAAAAAAATCGCTTAACAGAAAAAAGATTTCGATTCTGGGAATGAAGAAATTACCCAAAACATCAGTCGAAATTTGAGAAAGTTTCTGTATTATTGAACTGTCCTACTCTATATCATTGGAAGAATTCATTACAGTAGATGATGATAATGTGTGTACAGCCCAAATTAGGGTCGACAAAGACATTTTGGAGTTCGTTAAAGGGCAGAGAATATCATTAATGCAGATTCCGATGAAGAACAGAAAATAAATGATGCAGCCCCTGTCCCCACGTCAGTCGAAACAAGGAACATCATGAAAAGCACGCGCAGTTAATTAGACGCACATACCAATGGTGAAATGAATAACAAAATGGACGACATGGAACAATGTGTTGTCAATTCGATGCTAAAAAGACAATGCAAAGAAAAATATCAGATTATTTTCCAAAAACTTAGTAGATGTTTTGTTTTTCAAAAAACTTTAAAATTGTTTATTAACTTACTTTAAGTTATTGTGAATGCTTTTGTTTCTTTGATTTTTACTAAATGTATGCATATATTTAAATATATCTATTATTTTTCAAAAACTCAATAAATGTTTTGCTTTTCAAAGAACTTGAAAATTTTGTATTAAATTTCATTAAGCTCATGTGAATGTTTTTGTTTCCTTGATTTTTATTAAATACACGCATATATACATATTAATGTAAATAAAATGTACTCTAATAAACTTAATTTTGTTGAATATATGTTTCTTTTTTGCAAGAAAACTAAAACAAGAAAATTATTTCGGTCCCTTCAGTTTCGTGTTAAGCGATTTTCTTTGTACTTTATTAGAACACAAATTATTATACTTACTGAATAACATAAAGTATGTTATTCAGTAATATATTGTTACACGACACAAAATAAATTGAAAAAGGTAGAAAGAAAACAGCCAGCGAATATTTTATTATTGGCGCCAATTGATTCGACAGTTCCCCCCCCCCCCCTCCAAACGTTCGCATTTACGAAATTGCGCTCGGCATGCCTTCTATTTTGACATTCTATAAAAGAAGCAGATAAGGTTATAATTATATACACGAATATCACTAATTTTAAAATCGGGAATAATGTTTGCCTCGATCATGAAAGGGTAAAACAAATGAATGGTAAATTTTTTATAGAAATAAAACTCTTTTTTTTTTCGCAACAATCATAAAGAAAAACCAAAATGTTAAGATAAATACATTTTACAATCAATCATTGAAAATGTTGTGACTTACAAAAATAATTTAATGACAAAAACTTTTATCCCACAATGCAAAATATTTGCTCAGCATTTTCAGGGAATAGCGGAAAAAATTATCATTCGAATGTAAAATTCTAAGAAAATAAACAGAAGAGAGAAAATAAAAAGATCAAAGAACACAAAAAAATTCCAAACAACTTCTGTATCAATTGTCAGAATTTATTCCAGCTTTTCTACTTAAAGTCGAATGAAGCCGTTCAATTTAATGTTCGTTTTATTTCTTGTGCACTTGCTAAGCGTTTTTGGAATACTTCTTTCAATCTTCAAAAAGAAAAAAAGTGGCTGCATTTCTAAATTCTGAGAAAAACATCTGATATTTTCCTGAAGAGGAATTTTTAATATTAAAAGTGACGCCGTGTCTTCTCATTCTTAGGTTTTGCTCGTATATTCAAAATCCAAAAATATTGTTTTTTTCTGCTTATATCAGTTTATATCAGGATCAGTGGAGGTAATATTTGTAAAATAGAAATTTTTGAAAAAGATACTCATTTTTTTCCCCTTCTTTTTGGTCATCAGATTTGTTTTTATTTTCAATTCCTTCTTTTTGCTCTTTTCATATATTTATTTATTTATCTTCGTGGAATTTTCAATCGTTAATAAAATACATCTTAAAGCGCTCCATTGAGCTGAAATTTTATATACATGATTATTTTGGATGACAATACAGTAATTTAATTATAATTAATAAAAAATAACTGATTAAAACTCATTATTCAAAGAATTACAAATACAGCCACGTTGGCATCATTTTTGGCGACTTAGCGACCCTTTTGGCGACTTGTGTCAAAACTTGAAAATGTTTTTTTTCTCACGTTTTAATGCATTCAGTTGAACTGAAATTTTATAATTTTATATACACGATTGTTTAGGATGACAATACGATACTTTAATGATAATGAATAAAACTTAATTATCACTTAATGTTCTGATTCGGTCCTATGTATATACATATTTATATATTAATTGTAACTATTTAATAAAAAGTAGCTAAAATAAAATTTTTCTTTGTTGATCTAAGTAGGAATTGACTTAAATTTTTTTTTTATATTACTTGTTTGTCTTTGATTCTGATTTTAAGTAAATGTTAAGAAACATTAAGGAAAGCGATTCCATATAATAATAAATATATTTATTTGTGAAAACGTATATTACTTTATATTTCATAGTATGTAAACAAGTTTCATTTTTGAAAACAATCGATTAATTTGAATAAGTTAACCTAGAAACTATCTCGGGCCTATTGGCGACAGGTTTCGTGATTTTGAACTATGGTCAAGAGACGAGGATGACACCAAAGCTGGCACACCCCTCTCTGAACTTCCACACAACATAAACATGAGGGCTTTGAGCCTAGACAGATTTAGCATGCATCAGCCCCTCTACACAGCGGGTCTTTAGTGGGACTCTAACGGATCTATATTAGTAACTGACTAAGTAAATATAAGAGAAGGCAACTCCTCCTTCTAACTTCCTGCTACCTTTCAGTGTAAGCATTGAAATCTCCAGAATTCAATATCCGTCTCGACGAATTATGACAGGAAAAAAAGATCACTATATCACTGCAATGAAATAAATCTTATATGTTCGAATCAAAATGATTTTTCTCAAATATTTTTCGGTGAAAGTATTGTGGGAGACTCAGAGCGATTATAATTAAAATTCCACACTTCAAAAATTCTATGAAAAGAACTATTGGTCAAAATGACTTCAAATGTTAACTGAATATTCTTGAAAGGGAAAACGGTATGACATAAGGAAATAGTTCCAAAACGTATCAATAGATAGCGCTGCAAGCGGCATGACGAAAGCAAATTTGGTTACAAGTGACATTTTGCATCAAATTGTGACGTTTTTGGCAGGAGTTACATTAAACCAACTGCATTGTTCAATGTGCGTGAATGTTTTGGTTTTTTTAGTGGAAAAAGTGACTTCCTAGTCATTCGAATGTTGTGGCACTGTTAGAGTAAAGGCCATCGACAACAACAAGGTCGTACCTTATTGGATGGTAAAAATTGGTTTTTCATTGTCCTAGGTCCAAAAACCGCATCAAAAGAAACAATGAAAATGCCTGTTAAATATCGCTAGACTTGCGCAATACACGTTCAATATGTTGAGCACCATTTAACGCCACAGATTGGAACTGATAAATAACAAAGCGGAGTTTCTCATGGGGTCACGTTGTGAATGTGTTACGTAATCCGTGCCTTCAAGTCATCTAAATTTGTAATCGCGCCACTGAACACAACATTTTTAAGATAATCCCACGACAAAAAGTCACAAGGATTGAAGCGCGGTGATCTTGAAGGCCAAGCTCTTGGAAAATGACGACTGATCATTTTATCATGCCCGAAGTGTCTATTGAGTAATTGCATTACCTGCTTTGCAATGTGCGCGGGAGCGCCATCTATTAAAAAACTTTGGAACTCTTTCTGTTATGATATACCGTTTTCTCTTCAAGTATATTCACAGTAGTTCTCTTTTTTTTGCAGCATTTTGAAAGTGGAACTTCCAAATTGCGGCATTATAATCACCTTTTAAGCCAGTTGTACCAAATACCATTTGGTACAGCTTGTTTGAAATTCATTCATTCATTTTTAAATCATTTTTAAGTTATTTCACCAAAAACTTTCCTTATCTTCTATAACACCTTAAAATACTTATACCAATACATTAAAAAACACTTTCCTTTCAGAAAAATAAAGTGTTCTAATATACATTTAAAAACATTGCGCGTAGCAAATAAACTTACGAAGTAGAAAAAGGGAAAAGAGTCAAAATGCGTTCTGAGCAAATTCTGTATCAATCGTCAAAATTTATTCCACAGCTTTTCACTTGGAGAAAAAAAAGTTCGGATCGAAGTATTAGATCGAATTCTCTTTTATTTCTATGCGCTTGCGAAGCTTTTCGGAGATTCTGCTTTTCGATCGCATTCAATGCCAAAAAAGATCATTCGATTTATAAATACTGAAAGGATGGGTATTCCAATATTTTTTCGCGGAAAGGAGTTTGAATTTTGAGTGGGATCTGTTTAGTTTTGAGCTTAAAAAGTAGTTTCCATTTTGGAAAATATTCGATTTGATATGGGCATAAATGAAGACTTGTCCGTGAATCAAGCAATTTTAAAAAAAAGTTATGTTTTACATAATAGAAGTTTATTTCTCTTTGGGAATATTGTGGGGCGAAGTAATACGTTTAATACGAATTTAAATTATAATCACATGGTGTGATATATGAAAATTTTTTACGTATCGAATACATGTATATCATATTCGTAATACATATAACATGTATATATGGTACATAAGTTTTATGATTTCAAAGTGATTCAAGTTTTTTTTTCTTCAGGAAATAGCTTTTTTACTATACTTTTATTACATATAAAATTTGTTATTTATATATTAATTACTTTTTAATTACATTTAAATTAAGGCCACTTTCCATCAAATGTTAAAAAAGCATGATTGTTAATGACAACCTCATTACGAAGGAATACGAGAGCTACTACCAAAGAGCCTCATAATTTTGACCTTTTGTTCAAGTGACAAGGACGGCACTACAGAAGGCATCACACCCTGCAAACATGAATACCACGGCAACACAAACTTTCAGCTACGCGATAGATTTAACATTCATTAATCTCTCTACAAGGCGGGTCTTAAGTGGTTCTAAAATTCGAACTCACGCCTTGACAGAAACACCGCAGTTGAGAACTAATTTGACATTATTCACTAAATTTCATGCGATATAATATAGTTAAAGGTATAATATGGTGCGATATAGTATGGTAACTTCAGCGACTGGTTTTGGGGTGCTTCGGTTGGGAACGGAAACAACACCTACAGTCAAAAAACATCTTATGTGGCAGGTTTGAGGTCTCTGGAATTCTAACTTCCGTTAGGTCAAGTCCTGATTTTAATCTAAACATGTATGTAAGGGAGATGTCATCCGGTCCTCACATAAGCCACCAGGGCGTTAGTAGGTCCTTTTGTCGCGATGTGAAAGAAGCCTCACAGAAAAAAAAAAGATCTTTAAGGGTGGTTTACTACAATAACACTTTTAGGTAATCTCTAAAAAGATTTCTTTAAAATTATGTTCCTTGGTACCATTAAACACTTTCGAATTGTTACCATTTTAAAATCAACAGCAATATCTCACAGAGTAAAACACCCCATTATTTTAAAACTAGATACATTTTGATTACTTAAACACCCCTGGACCAATCTTTCATCGGAGAACAATTCCCAAAGAGAAAAGGCTCCCAGAAAAATAAGCAATAAACACTCCATCAAATGAAATTAATTTCTCCGCACTCGACAAAAATAATGGAACATTATTTTCCGCCGGTCACGACTGTCGCATTAATTTAACGGAATTTTGAGTTATTAATGGTGCTCGGAGTTTTTGGACTGCGGCAGAAGGTCAGTTTCATTAGCAACGAGAATCCAATGCACTGCATTTTAATTCGCCTAGGAACATTATTTGTATTCCACTCTCGAACCGGGTAACAAGCCGTTGATAAATTAATTCCTGGTCTGGGACGGTGTAAATCAAAATATACTGCTTTCGGTTTGTAAGAAAGAAATTTGATTTAAGAACGGTACACTTTTTGTGAATGCTTTTTTTTTTATTTATTAACGAAATATCACATGTTACCTTTTTTGGTAGAAATCTGTCAAGTATACAGTCACTGTTTGATGACCACTGGTCATTACGATGTTATTTTTTTGAAACTGTGACATATTTTTAGAAAGAGTAATTATACGTTTAACGTTTAATGGTTTTTATCTTCCAAAACAAATATTAATGTTGGAAAATAGGGGAATGCATATACTATTTTTATATAATTATTCATTATAATAATGTATGGGGATTCCGTTTTATTGTTAGCATCAGACACTTTTTTTTCTCTATGTTACTTAAATTTTGGATTATTTTGGTTATGCTGTATATATATATATATATATATATATAGGTCAATTCTCTACTAACAAGAGATCACATCCAAACAATAACACTCGACAAACACATAGACAGCAGGAAAATCACACAATGAAGGACAAAAGAGTAATCGAGGTAATAAATATAAAATGGATGCTGCAGTGCTATGAACATTACTGACTTAGGACAGTTATTATATAAAAATTAAATTATATAGAAGTGGGGTTGAACATGTTTTTTGGCCAGCCAACCTTCCCCCTTTTTTTGTAAATAACACTGAGCAAAAACCAATAGGAAATAATGGATAGAAATATCTAAATCCATTACAAGATAGAGGTAACTTACCTAAAAATTGCACTTACAAATGCAAAGCCCGCGCTAAATCTGAGTGGAAACATTCAATTTGTTGCCAGATTCTATACCCTAATACAGATTTAAATCAAAAGAGTGGCTGAAATGTAGCACTTAACAAAAGATTAAAAATGGAAATAAAAATTAATAATAGTTGCATATTATAGCATAACTATAATAACACCAGAGTAAATATGAATAAAATAATAGTAAGTAATTTCTAATCTAATATTAGACTATGGAGATAACTATAACAAAATATTTGTTTATAGTAATAAGCTATTATCAATCTCATAATTTTAATCCTAACTATTTTGAATAGCTTTATTTATATAACTATTAATAAAATAAATTGGGTATTTCTGATTTAAGCAATATTTAGTAAAATGTGTATAGTTATTTATAATGTCTGATTTTTTTGACACAAGAAATTTATTACGTTGTATATAATTAATAACAATATTTCTGAATATAGAAACATGTACATTACTCTCCCAATGAGGAACTTTTATAATATTGAAATTAAATTCTTCTCTTTTATCATAAATATTAGAAACTATTACATTTTCATATAATTTGACATGTATGTCAAGAAAATTTGCTTCATTGTTGTTATTATTTGTCTGTATTAAATTAAGATATTGTGGATAAAAATTAATGTTAGGTATAAAATTGGCTTGTTTGCCAAAGATGATTATATCATCTATATAACGATAAATATAAAATTTAGAATTATTAATGTAACTACTTTCAAAATAATGTAAGTATAAATTGGCAAGACAGTTGCTCGCAGGGCCACCTTGTGGCAATCCTTTAATCTGCTGATAATAGTTACCTTTATGATATATATAGTTCTCTTTAAGTACAAACCTAAGTAGTGAACCAAATCTATCATAATTAACATTATTAAATAAATTGTCTTTATGTAAATTTACAAGTATATTAATCAAATCATCAATATTAATAGAGTTAAAGAGATCTTCAAAATCTAAACTATAGACTGAATAAATTTTTTTATCTTTCATTTTTTCAACAAGTGATTTGCTATTTTTAAGAATGGCTGATGATTTAAGGTTATTTATTGTTTCATGCAATATTTCATGGAGAATTTTGCCTGTTTTGCTGATATATGTATTAAAACCATTTGTAACTGTCCTAAATTTAACTGGGTCTTTATGAAATTTGGGATATTTAGAATATTTTTTCCTTGGTATAATACATTAAGTAAATAAGGATAAATTGCATTATAATATTTAATATAGTAATTTTCCCACCATAATCTATCTTTAATATTAGGAACAACTTTAATAATATTGAGTGATACATGATCAAAACCATGTGTACTAAAGTGTCTTATTTCTATTTTATTTGAATTTTTAATACTATTAAAATATTTAGTATCTGACCTATGTTGATTAATTCTAATATTAATTTTATTTGATGTCTGTCCTATATATTTAAATTGGCATTTATTGCATGTCAATAAGTAAATACAGTTATATGTCTTACAGAAGGTAAATTTAGAATCCTCTTTGATTTGATCATTATGGATCATTTTACAAACATACATATATATATATATATTTTCATCAAACATAGTATTATTTAGTTTCTTAAATTAACCGGTAACCAGTTTCAATTTACTGAACTCTCTCAGACAAAATGTTGAGTAATTGTTTAATAATTATTAGTATTTTACGTTATAAATAAAACTAAATTAAAAAAAACCCAATATATAATGAAATGTTAGGGAACTTGTTACAATTTTTATAATAGTCTTAACATATAATCATAGTATGATATATCTGTATCAACGAGAGAGAGAGAGAGAGACGAGAGAGAGAGAGAGTCAAGTTAAACTTTTTCCTGTTATTTATCATGCTACTACGTGGATTTACATAAATTAACTAGAATTTAATTACATGGAATTTCGAGACTAAAAAAGTCATTTCTTTACTAAAGTTATTTAAAGTTAATTATACTTTAAAAAGTCCCATTAAATGTCTTCTGTTTTGTGAAAAAAGATTGATATTTTAAACTGAAAAACTTATTTTATGCTAAAAAATATACACCGAGTTCTAATACAAAGAATTTTTATTTTACAGTGATTTATAATTTTAAGAAGACACAGTACGATTCAATTGACAAAAATCGGTCAAAAAATCAAATTTAATTTTTTCAGCTTAAATTATTTTTTATACACTTTTCTTTAACCTCATAAAATTTGAAAGCTCTAAGCTTAAAAAACACAAAATTATGCTAGTTTTTACGTTCGTTTCTATTCACATTCCTATGGCAAATCAAAATTTTAAACTTATTTATCTCAGAAAGATAAAAAAACTGGTTTGTCTTCATTTAAAATGCTAAGGCTTTTTTTCTATTGGGCTTAATACTTTGAATTTTTTTTACATATTGCTAATCGTACATGTAGCAAAAGTTGGTATGCATTTTTGAATCAAAGCAATACTTATTTTTTTAAAAATAATTGAACTCAGAATTTATACATTTTTTGAAGAATTTTCAATAAGAGTTCATAAAAAGAAGTGTTGTACGAATATCAATCATGTTATCGCAAAACCCATACCAACTTTTGTTATACATAGTTTAATGTAAATCAAATTTCGTGCATGTACGTAAATTTTTGTAGGAGGAGTAGCATTTTAAAATCACTTCAAAAATTTTAAGTTTTTTTCTTAAAAAATTAAATTACTAACTTTTTACGAAATTTTGAGCACAAAATCTGTTTTACATAGTATATAAACATAGGACGTCACCAAAAAAATTTTAAAAATTCTTAAATTAAAAATTTTTGCTTAAATCGTACCATATCCCCTTAAACCCGAAAAAATGAGTTTTCTATATAATACTGAAAAATAGACTCTATTATTTAAATATAAAATATACCCCTCTGTTACAAAAAGAGAAATATTCTTAATAGAAAAAATGTATTAATTTTAAGAGGAAAATAATTTCTTTGGAACTGAAAAATAGTTTATTATTCTGAGGTTAAAAAAATAGACTTAGTCATTTTAAAACTTAAAAAAAAAAAAACTAATTCTGAAATGAAAAAAAAATTATTATTCTAAAATGAAACAAAAAGTAAGATATTTAATTTAAAAAAAAAAACGTTTTTTCTTTCCTTTTAAATATTAAAACAAAAACGAATTTTTATTTCAAAATTGAAAAACGAATTTATCATTCCCTAAACTGACTTTATTACGAGTATTTTTAACTTAAAAACAGATTTATGCTGATAAACTGAAATATTATTCTAAGCTTAAGAAACGACTTTATTATTAAAACAAACTTACAAATGATTTTATAATTTGTAACTGGAAAAAGAAGTTATAATTCTGAAGTGGAAGACGAATTAGAAATTCATTTTTCCCCTTAAAATTATAAATTCTAAGGAGAAAAAGGAATTAATAAATCTAAAATAAATAACAAATTTATTATTCTAAAATGAATAACAAATTTATTATTCTAAAGTGAGAAACTAATTTATTATGCTAAAGTGAAAAACAAAATTATGATTCTTAACTGAAAATGAAAAACGAATTTATGATTCTTAACTGAAAATGAAAAACGATTTTATGATTCTTAACCGAAAATGAAATAATAATTCTAAATTGAAGTATTATTAAAAAAATCTAATTATAGATTGAAAATAACTGTATTATTCTAACAAGAAAAAAACGCGGGAAAAAAGAACTGAAATTGAAACAAAACTGATGATTATAATTATTATTAATAAAACTAAACAAATGTTAAGTTACACAGAACACATCCCATCACTTTTAACCAACACATAACCAACCAACCATCTCGAAATTCCAATTAAATCCGAAATAATTATGACCTTACAAAATCAAAATAGCATCGCAGCAGGTCATCCACTTTCAAATAAATATTTCAGAAATATTCCACGACATTTATTACCTTTCAATTACATTACGTTTAAAATATTCAGCGGAACATTCCATGGTGCTCATCTGCTTTCATTGATCGAACCGGGGATAAATATAGTAACGAATTACTCAAGTAAAGGAATTTCGCAAATTGGGATTCTTTGGAAAAGATGCATCTATTTAATGGCATTAGCGATCATTTGACAAACTCGCTTTATTTTAATAGTGATGAAGTCAAAATCAGTCGCTTTGTGTTTAGAAAAATGTTACTTTTTGGAAACTGTTTGGTTCATTAGTATGCTTTAGTTCAGAGAGAGAGAGAAATGACTTTTTAGAAATTTAATGAAATCTGGTAATTCATAAACTTAATGATTTTCTTTGTATCATTAGAAATTATTTTATATAAACTGTGATTAAATAAACAAAACTTAGTTAAGGAAATGTGTTTGAAATACTACGCAACATTTAAGATTTCTTTTAGAAAACAGTATTTTTGTACAGTTAAAAAGCACATAACAAATTTCCGTTGTCCTGTCCAAGTAGTGCAGGGAAATCAAATAGCGTCGAAAGCGTCCAAAATGGCTCTTGCAATGACGAAGACCTTTAAAGCAATTGATGGTGCGTGGGGATGTTGTGAAGTTTAGGCAATATAGAAAGACAATTAAAAACATGATTAAGAGAAAGTAAAATGTCAGGACAGTGAACACAAGAATTGTAATATCTTTGACCACCAGGGGATATTTTCTTCCCTTTAAATTATCTTGTATTTAATCTAGCTATGGTGGTAGTTGAAATCCGCGATTGCAATTAAGGTCTGGAATGAAGTGCTTCTTAACTGGGTGGGAGGTAAGTTCACAACTAGCCCCTTCGGGACGATCGTCCCAAATATGAGCCAGCACGAAACACTGTTGTCAAAGGCCGAATGACTCACGGGTGAGCCAGGCACTTGGAACGTTTTGTAAGCTCAGTTTTTTAGCAATAGATGGCATTTTATATCCATAAGATTTGAGATACATGGAGATCTGACCTTCTACTCGAAATGAGAGAAATATTACTCACATACTAGTGGTTTTTGTTTTATAAACATAAGGGGAAGGGAATGTTTTCCAATTGAGTGCTTTACGACTGCTCTTGAAATAAACATGTGGTTATTGTTTATAATGAAGCTGAGATATTTATTTTAGCTAAAGCATTTGATTTTGGCTTGTAGTCTAGTTTTTAATGGATAATTAGATCTGATAGACAAAATTTGTCTTTTTTTCCCTTACTTTTTCACAAGGTCGACTTTTACAAATGCTGAGAATAAAATGTTTAAAAACTTGTACTTAAACAGAAAGTGGCTGAAGTAAATAAAGTATATTAATACGAAATATATAAAGCATATGCCGTTCGTATAATACACAGAAAAATATTGAACAACGCGTTTATATTTCGGTATTTTTATGGATTTAGGCTTAACTACACACAAAACCCTCCGGCCTGTGAGTGAAACTCGCAGCGGAAACCTCTGGCCTTGGCGGTACGCATGCGTTAGCGTCCTTCGTCTCGAAAGGGTTAAAGTATCCTGTACGTAGTTTAGTTATGGTAGTTGAAATCAAGCGATTGCAATTAAGATCTGGAATGAAATGCTTCTTAACTGGATGGGAGGTGAATATACGTCTGGCTATTGCATCAGCAAGAGTAAGGCTATTGGAAACTTGAGGGGAATTTCGGGTCTTTTTGGTAAGGTTATCAACCTGCTCATTGCCGAAGATATCTAAGTGGACAGGTATGCATTGCGAAGAGCAGGTTCTTTGGGCTGCAACTCTACTCTGTTTTCAAGGTCAATTCTATCCTAGGTCAGTTGATAGTTGCCCCTCAAGATCTCCTGGAGTGATCCAGAATCTGAGAACAGTAGAATGCCACTCGAATGTCTTGATGTGGTAGTTTTCCAAAACTCCTTTAAGGTATCCGACTACGTTCGGAACCGTGATTTTAAAAGGGCGCATAAATGGATAATTTCCATAATATTTAGTGTCACTTAGATTGGAAAATGTATATAAAATTGTTTTAAGGACATTTTGACAAAAAAAAAATATTTAAATACAATATTTCGGCAAAAAATTAACTTAGAATACCCTTATTTCAAAATGTTCTCCTTTTGTGAAAAATGCTTCTATTATAATAATATTTTGTCAGTATATAGCTCAGACCTCTGTACAGAGGCTCAACTATAAGTTTTGAAAAGTTGACATTATTTTCAGAGTTACAACCCATTGAAATAATTATCGGCGTTTTTTTCTTAACATTTCTCCCCTCTGTTGTCGTAATACAGGGATAAACCCACTTCTAAGTTATATATTTCAGAAATTCTAGTTGAGCCTCTGTACAGAGGTCTGAGCTATATGCAGGCAAAATATTATTATAAAAGAAGCATTTTTCACAAAAGGAGAATATTTTGAAAATGGGTCATTCTAGGTTCATTTTTTGTCAAAATATTGCACTTAAATAATTTTTTATTGTAATACTATTCTTAAATATATTTTATATTCATTTTCTATTCTAAGTGACACTAAATATCATAAATATTATCCATCCATACGCTTTTGCAAAATCGCGGTTCCGAACGTAGTCGGATACCTTAATGTCCATAAACTAATACATAAAGTTTGAGGAAATTATACCCGTGAGAATTTTATAGGATTAAAGTTCACCATTTGGGTGAATAAAATAGATTCCAGCACCACATTTATCAAGGTCAAAGACAGAAGATTCATCTTGCAGGTAATTACATAGTTTTTGGCCGAATTCGATAGCTCCTCGATGTAGCTTTGTAGAAATCTTTACTTGTTTATATTATATATACAGTATTCTTTTTTAAGTTACAGTAAATAGTTTTAAATAATTGATAAATGTTTTTATTAATAGCTTTTCAGAGAGTTAATTACAAATGAATAATTGCTTAACAATAAAACAATAGTTTCTTAATATTTAAAAATAAGATTTTTATAGCTTTAAAACGAAATAAAAATAACAGACTATTTGAAAAACTACTAAGAAACAGCTGACTCTAAGAAGTTTTGGTAAAAAAAAAGTTATAAATAGTTTTTAAAAAATAATTAAACAGTTCTTTTTCAAAGAGCACCATATCAAGTTAATACATAAAAATTTTTTTCATCGTTAAATTCACATTAAGAACAAAATGAAAAAGTGAGAGAAATTGGATATAATAAACTTTTATTAAGAATAATTTTTCGTTAAATACAATCAATAAAAAATAAATGAATACGGTTTTTGGTAGAATCAATTAAAATGTCTGCATAAAAGCATGCTTTGTATATTACATATGCGTATTAATTTTAAATATTAATGCATAAAATTTCAATAAGATATTTTAAAAACTTTTACATCAACTTTTTCATACTTAATGTGAAATACGAATGAGAATCAACGCTGAAATCATTTTAAAAACAAAACTTTATTATTTTTTTTTTAAAGTATTATTTTACTTCGAATACAAAAATTTGTAGTTAAAATTTACGCAGTTTATTTATATAATTAAGAAAGATTGCATTTAGCGTACAACTCTGAATTTAACATACTAAGACCAATTCACTAGCTATCTCTGTTTCTGAATCCACATTTTGTATAATTTTTAATATTTTGGTGAGTTATAGATATTTATATATATGCAAAGATTTTTTAAAAAATTTAATTATAAATCCTAATTTCAATATTAAATTGTTTCAGATGAATTTGTAAACTAAAAAAAAAAAAAAAAAATTGGGGGAAAATTTTTTTAAAGATTTATTTCATTAAAAAAATATACATTAACTGTTTTTTTCCGGCTTTAATACTTTAAAACAGCTGTTAAATTTGAACGTTGGTAGTCTGAAGCTTAGTTGATGTGTGGTCATTATTCTAATTTTAAAAACGAATTAAGCAAGAGGAAAGAAAACTAATTGTGTAGTGTGCAACACTTATCATATACCCAAAAATATCTCGAGAGACATTCGAATCTAATTCGACACACACACACACACACATTCCTTAAACAAAAGTTTAAACATGAATATTCCTTTGTAATTGTTTCCAGTTACACACACACAACTAAAGAGCGAAAATCCCGCAGATATACAGTTACAGTTACGACGAAAAAGTACAAACGTTATTACTTTTCCCTTCTTTAACAAAAAATAAAAAAAAATAAAGAAGCACCGAAATAAGAACGCAGAAGAGAAGAAAAATAAAACACGGAGCGAAAACTTTTATTTTTACACAATTACCTTTACTCAATCCGTTTTTCAAGTAGGTCCACGCTTTTCCCCAACTCCTACAACAAAAAGATAAAAAATAAAAATCCCCACTTTAAATTGATTCCGCTTTTGGGCAGCAGAGCTCCGCTCCTTCTCGCTGCTACTCACTCACCCAGATATTCGATAGGCGAACATACGATCAGCTTGTAGACTTCCTTACAGACTTTCTTTTTCTATCTGACACGCGAGGTACAAAAGAAGGGTCGAAGTAGGGGGGGGGGGCAATGCGCGTGTTTTGTTACTTCCCTCCCTTCTTCGATCAATAGAACAGTCCATTTCCCCCCTCACCACTCCAATCTTATTTCCTTCCCCCTGGTTTGCCAATTTCGGGAGGGAGGGGGAATGAAACCATCCCCCCTCATTCCCTCGTCAGGTTTAGTCAATAAGACAGCACAAAAGGTATTTTGCTCAGAGTTAATCACTTAGAAATTATCGATATATTACTCTGGCTTCTTTGACAAGATTTTTTTTACGAGAATGTGGAGATAAAAAAAACAGAGAGGGTAAAAAGAAAAAAAAAGTGCTGAGATGTGTGATGGAAAAGGGTTTTATGGCCTACAGATGGCGAAAGGCCAAAAACTTTTCTAATCGCTGTTAATTGACGTGTAAAGTTTATCTTTCTGTTATAAAAGTAGTTCAGCTAAAGATTCGAAATTGCTGATAGCAATTACAAAATTAGAAGAAAAAATGTGTTTACACCTTTTGAAAAGTCTATCTTAGCTCATCACAGTTTGAATTTCACAATTTTAATATATTTCAGTGATGTTCAAATGTTCACTAAAATTCGTATAAGTTTTATCATATGGGATCATGTTTAAATTTTATCTATGGATTAGACGGTGCCATAATCTCAGAATTACAGAGAACTGGTTCTGAACATGTTTTCGATCATTTGCTAAAAAAATCATAAGTTTTACAATTTATTTCTATTTTTTAAATGTCATCGCCCGAATAGTATAATTAACCTTTAATGGATGGGCGGTCAACATTTCAACCGAAAGGAACAGATTTGTTAAGTACGGTCTTGATTAAAAAAATCAAACCCTTGAGCATTTAATAAGTAAATTAAAAAACAACAGCACTTGATCTCTTCGTTTCAGTTGTGGAGCATATACAAGCAAATGTTCCTTTCACACGAATCAACTCTTGTGGCGCACTTAACATAAGGAGTAGACATTGGGGACCTAGTTTCGAATAGAAATCACCTGTGTGGATCCCTTCACATGTAGTCAACTGGCACTCTTTGCTGTGTCACTCCCACACGCACTCGAAAACCAAGTTCTCCTTCTAACTAGTTGACTAAACTGAAAGGATATATTGAAAGCTACGTTCTTAACAGGCAGCTACTTGTGTATTGAAAATCGAGAAAGTTCTTTATGCTTCTTCGGACTCAATCACTGTATCGATGAGCCCAGAATTCCCTTATCAGTCAACTTTGTGCCCCCATGTGAAAAGAATTATCTCATCATGTGACACAGGAGAGATGAAAGGAAACGAGTTGACAGGTACAAAGTTATCTCAAGTGAAACCGGTTTAAATGTCCTCTTTCTCCCTATTTTCTTTAATACAAATATCCCCACTGCTCAGTAAGTGAAAAACACGTTATCCTGTTATCCAACGACACAAAATAGTGTTAATAGTTGACAAAAAAAGGGGAAAAAAAAAAACTATCTAATGACTAAAATTTCTTTGTTCCAGGCAACAACTGAACCGAGTATTATGATTTAAATATATACATTCAATATAGAATTTCTATTTTGATTTTGACTTGTTGCTTTACAAAAGATGATTAAATCGTGTTCTAATGTAATTCCTTCCCCATCCCAGCCGTTGTTTCTAAGCAACGAATATTTTTAAAGTATTGAAAATGTTCGTTAAGTATGACACAAATTCTCGCTCATTTATTAACAAAATATATAATTCTGAATTTGATGAGATCAATAGTAAGAAATAAACGATCAAGATATTTAAATCAAGAGACAACGTCATAAAAATATTTATGCACAATACAGTCTTTTTAAAAAAAAAAAAAGTCCTTTACAAATAATTCGACTCAACTAAGGCAACAACAACGCCATTTTGCAAAAAGTATTCGCAACGTTGTAAAATCCCGATCAAAATCTTTAATTTTAATAAAAAAATATAAAACTTCAAATATATTAAATTTTTATGTGTATAAATCAATTTATATCTATAAATTATAATTTATACTTAATTTATTAAATATATAATTAACAATATCGAATTCAAATAGTCATTAAATCTACATAATTATTCATTAAATGAGAGTGTTTTTAAACAAAATGGTTTAGTTTTTGTTGTTGTTGTTGTTTTTAAATCTAAGACAAAATATACAGTTTCTTTTATGATTAAAGAATCTGAATGTGGTTGAAGTAAGGAATAATAGCTCAATAAATTACAAAAAATCTTCAAAAATGATAAAACATTTAAGGACTACGTTCAGAACCGTGATTTTGCAAAACCGTATAAATGGATAATATTTATGATATTTATAGTGTCACTTAGTTTAGAAAATGTATATAAAATTGTTCTAAGAATAGTATTACAATAAAAAAAATTTTAAGTACAATATTTTGACAAAAAAATGAACATAGAATGACCCATTTTCAAAATATTCTTCTTTTGCAAAAAATGCTTCTATTATAATAATATTTTGCCTGTCTATACATCAGACCTCTGTACAGAGGCTCAACTAGAATCTGTGAAAATTATAACTTAGAAGTGGGTTTATCCATGTTTTACGACAACAGAGGGGAGAAATTTTAAGAAAAAAGCGCCGATAATTATTTCAATGGGTTGCAACTCTGAAAAAAATGTGAATTTTTCAAAAATCATAGTTGAGCCTCTGTAAAAAGTTCTGAGCTATAGACAGGCAAAATATTATTATAATAGAAACATTTTTCACAAAAGGAGAACATTTTGAAAAAAGGTTATTCTAAGTTAATTTTTTGCCGAAATATTGTATTTAAATAATTTTGTCTGTCAAAATATCCTTAAAACAATATTATACATGTATTCTAATCTAAGTGACACTACATATCATGAAAATTATCCATTTATGCGCTTTTTTAAAATCACGGTTCCGAACGTAGTCGGATACCTTAATAAACAAAATAAACCCTTTTATCTTTAGAAAAAAACAAGTAACATTTGAAAAAAATTAAATTTCGCAAATAAAAAACTTAGGTACATATTTTATTAAGTATTAATTTTAATGATATACATTCTCAAATAATTATGCATTAATTGTTTTAGATATTAGTTAAATAAATTATGAATTTATTTAAAAAAATAATTAAGTACACAATTGTTTATAAAGAAATAAAATTAAAGAATATATGGGAGATATAGATATAAAAGAGACAGACACAATCAAAAATCTAATAAAAAATTCTACTTCAAACAACCTTCAACAAAAAGACATAGTTTTGAGAAAAATAATATTTCAAATTATAGAAATGAAAACACAGCAAAAAAAAAAATATATACTGCATTCTTTGTGTATTGCTGCAACAGTTAACACAATTAAGCACTGACTAGTAAAATACAAAACTCCTTCAGATCCATTATAACAAAACAAAACGTTAAATCGAGACAAAATCACACATGGCGAGAATCATCAATCGTTAAATCACGAAATCTATTTCTAAGCAAAAAATGTTATTTTTAAAGCTAAAAAAGTCAAACCGAAAAAGATGAGGGAGGGTGGGAAAGGAAAAGGTGGATGTCACAACCAAAAAAGATGATACAAAATCTCCCTTCAAACAACTTAACTTCCTTTCAACCTGAAAAACATGTTCGCAAAACGAACACACACTCATAACATCGCATCATACGAAAAAGTAAACACCAACATTACGTACCTCTCAATTTTACTGTCAAAACTCAACTTTCCCACTCCACATTATTTATTCTCTTACCGTTGGCTCGAGTGGCGAAATCTCGGGAATTTTTGGCCCCATTCCAAAGTACCTACGCATCCCCCCCAAGAGGGGGTGTAGAGATCAGTTCCGTCCTCGAAATTGTCACGGAAATGTTGACATACGCGGAGAAAGGGGTTATGTATGCGAAAATCCGAGTTGTAAGGGGTATTGTTCGCTGTTTTGTCGCTAATTTGCTTGGGATTGGTGATTATTGAAATATGACACATTATTATTTCACGGTTCTTTTTCAGTCGATTTCCAGTGCTATATTTATTGGGGAAATCATTTTGAAGCACTCTATGAATTACGTTGTCAAACGATGAGAAATCAAAATCTTTTGAATGAAAACAATTTTAAATTTTGGTACAGTAAAAAAAAAATTCTCAAATTTAACTAGGCAAATGTTTAATCTGAAATTTGTGACAATTATTAGTCAGTTACAAGGTATTATCCTATTTTAATCCACACCTTATCGTCAACTTGGCGAGAAAAATGAGCTGTGCTGGCGCAGTTTGGCACACAATCTGTTTTCTTTCTTGCCAAAGATGTAGGCTTAAATAGGATTTAACCATTTACAAACTTAATTCCACTATCAATCTGAATAATTTATTATGTATTTTTTTCGCAATATTTTTTTATACCGGACATTAAAATTTTCAATAAAGTATACAACTGATATAAAAATTAAATAAAATTACATAACTATAAAACAGATAAAAAGTAAGATGATCAAATTTAAATTTGCTCACTAATATCTCACGTAAGTACCGTAAAATTCGGTGTATAACACGCACTTTTAACACAAAAATTAAGGTCGAAATTTACGGGTGCGCGTTATACGTCGGGTATAAAAATGAGAACTAATGAGAAAAAGACTAATAAACTCAGATGACTCACGTGAGATGTAATGACAATAATAATCCATCAGAAATATATAACTTACCTAAAAAAAAAGAAAATATGATTAATTTGAATGTGTTATATAATATAAAATCAAACACAACATTGCAATTTTTCAGAAAAAAACATAAAACAATATTTTAAACATGCTAAGATTACGTATGAGATCTATTTAAATATCTTGGAACACACACACATTATATAGAAATACCGTAAAAAAAAACCCGGTGTATAACACGCATTTTTAATACAAAAAATGAGATCGAAATTTGCTGGTGAGTGTTGTACGTCGGGTATAAAAACGATAGCTTTAAAAATAAATAAATTAAAAAAAAAAGATGACATAGAAAAAGAAATTAGGCTTCAGCATATATTGAAATACTGTTTGTTTAAAAAAAATGACATTCCTTATGAATTTTTTCATTATGTTATGGCATTCCTTAGTATTGTAATTCTAGAAGTATGCTATTTTTTTTCTGAAACTTTTGGTATAATACCTCGAATAAAGGACTTCAAAACATTAGAGCATTGCGCATATACATTTCAGGTATCTTCGTAAAAAAGGGGGTGCGCGTTAC
>BMAV01022970.1:651829-667311 GCA_019973955.1 Trichonephila inaurata madagascariensis
TTTTTTTCGCCCAAACTTACATAGTAACCTTATTTTTTAAGAACACACAATAGCGTTTATTTTTAAATTGAGGAGGTAAATAATTTTACATAAAAATACATTTTATATAGATTACCTTCTATTGCCAGAGTTCTAAGAATAAATTAACAAAAATAATATAACATGAACATAAATAACTTGTTTTTACATTTCATACAAAAAAATTGTGGACGGTTCGATTTTGAGCAGAAATAATAAGTATTATGCATGAGTACACTTAATTAAGGGGGGAAAGATTGAAAGAAAGTTGAAATTTCGCAAAATAATCTAATAATTTATTTTAAAATTTTTAAAACTTTGAAATTAAAAAAGAAAGTTTTCAATACTTCAAAAACCCCTTTGAATGAAATACCTTTAATCATATTAAAAAATGCGTGAATTAAGATAGCTGAAAAAAAAGAATTAAATTTTAAAAAAATAATCAAGCTATAAGAAAGCAGAAGTTAGCAGAAATATTTAATTTAAAACTAAAAAAAAAATATTTAACAAAAATTACGTATAACTAAAAGTATTCTTCAGAGAATTAATTGTCATTTATATGAAAGCTGTGGTATCGTTACTTTTCAAAGTACAGAAATATAACTAAGTACAAAAATGAGAAATATGCAAATTATTAATAAAATGTAATAAATAAATAAAATAATTTATTTCAGAGGTACAGTATTTGTCGCGATATAAATTTTTAAAATTAATATTTCTCAGAATTTATCACAATACTTTCATTCCATACTCTACAAACCAATTTCAAAATTAAAATTCCATAAAAGACCTTTGAATAAATTTATTTATTAAGAGAATATACATGCTAAATGAAATATTATCAAAATAAATATCATCAAAATGAATATTTCGCAGAAGAAAATATTCGCAGTAGTATAACTATCAAAATATAGTTTGCTTTCTTCCTTTGCATAGAGAGAAATTTTTGATGATATTGGAACAGGAAACAAATTTATAAATAGAATTTTTAAAATTATAAAAACTCAAACTATAAGTAAAGAGAAATGATAAGTCATGTAAAATGTTATATAGAATAGAAAAATGTTGCATAGAATAAATATAATATTTGAAATTTTAGAGATATTAACTTTAAAAATATTTTGAATTTTTCAAAGCTACAAAAGTATTTTATAATAATAAATCATGAATAGATGTAATGCATAAATGTATAAAATGCGGAAGAAATTATAAAATGAAATTATTTTATGCAGATTTTTATTAGATAAAAACTTCAAATTCTTTTAAATACATGTTTTAAACTAATGGTTCCAAAAGAATAAGAAATACAAATGCTAAAAGCTTTTCTTCTTAATTTTTGTACATTTATTTGAAAATATGCGAAATTATATTTTTATAGATCCAGAATGATTCAATATAATTTAGGTATAAAAATTCTCTATGGATTTTTTTTAACTTTTAAAAATTTATTCTGATATTTTGTAAATTAGACATTGCTACAATTTAAATATAATGATATTTTGTTGATTTAATGTATATCAACTTTTTAAATTTTTATGTATTTTTAAAACACACTCAAAAATTAATAAATTTTTAAAACTAAAAAAAAATTTTCTTTAAAAAAAAACTATTAACATTTCTTTTAGTTTAAGAAATAAAGGTTTTTCGAAGTGAAATCTAAACAAAAATGGAAATAAGAGAACCGTTTTTAAGAAAATAATTGTAGCTCATAGAAAACAATTCTGTTAGCACGTTATTTTTTTTAGTTAAATATTCATTTAACGTTTCAAGTAGGTCTTACAAGTGAAAAATAAGTGGCATACCGAAGGGATCACGTCACTAATATTAGGGTTTCCTGGACACGTTTTTTCCTTAAAAGTACTTCACTACATTTGATTAAATTAACTTTACTCATTAATTACATTACTTCCTTATGAACAGTAAAAAGAAGATCAACAGGAAGAAAAGCGGAAAATATAATATTTAAATGTTATTTAATTAATATTTAATCATAATTAATATACATAATTAATATTAATGTTAAATCAAAAATTAAGCATTTATAATAAACTCACAAGAGAGAAATTGTCATTTTAATTTTTACTCTTCCAGTAACAATTCGAAAAATTAAAACATTTCTCATATCTTAATAATTCGCAATAGTTACAATAAATTAAACAGCTAACTAAATTTTGCAGATCCCATGTGACAATAATAATTCAGTTCACACACACACTATAACTGAATTATTATAATACACTCATTTTTCGAATAATCATTTACCTTTTTTTTTTTATGGAAAAAGCTATATTCTCATAGTTTTCTCAGTTTATATTCTTGTAATTATTTTACATTATTCAAATGCGTATGTTTTTAAATAATATTTCAATTTCTGTCGTCTGGTCTGCGAAAATCTAATCAGCTCTCTAACAGAGCTGTAAAAATATCGTCTGTAAATAATGAGGTAATTAAATAGGATATATTATTATTAGCAATGTGATTTCGGAAATAAGTGTCTGGCAATGAAACCGCATTCTACTTCTACAATTTTGGAATTAATTAGTTCTTTCAGTTTAAAAAAGAAAATTGGGATCTTCCAATTAAATTTCATTATATTATTAGAATTATCGAAAAGTAGATAAGATTCAAATATTTATCAAAAATATTTCCTTAATAAATAATTGCTAAGAAGAGTTTAAAAACTTTTATGTGTCATTCGTATTTCTTTCTTAAAACTTTTTATCAAAATTAGAAATGATTCCGAATTCGCATTCCGAAAGAGCTGAAATTAATTGTATTAAATGTTTTAGCACTTGTGATATTAAGTACAGTACAGTAGTAACTTGTATTAATGTTTATATTATAGATGATTATACTTACATTAATTACTATAAATAAAAATTAAGCAATCCTAACAATTTTATGGATGTGTGTGTGTGTGTTTTATTTTTAAAACGAAGATATATTTCCTTTGATAGATATTCAAAGCTTATGGCATGACGACCACTTAATCCCTATTTAGCAATTAGAAGACCACATCTTGCGTACTATATTCAATTAAATTTTCCCTGCCAAATCCATTGAAATAATATAAAATTTTAAAATGTTTCAATATAATTAACATTAAATTATGAATTATTATTATTTTTTTTGCAAAATAATTGCCAAATATCATTACAAAAATTATAGTGATTTATCACAGCGTATTATGTTAAATTGAATAGTACAAATGAGTATTATTTAATATAATACAGTACGTTAATCCTATGTTAAAATCTTTAACGTTTTCCTTCAAAAGCTCTAATATGTCTTCTTAGTAAAAATAAATAAATAATACTAATGTTTACATAAAGATAAATTTAATACATAGTCATACGTCAGAAAATACTGACATCTTAAAAGAAAGCAAAGATATAACAGAACAAGTTACACTGCAAATAAAATAACTCTTGGTACAAGCTGGGAAAAAATAAAAATGTTTCGTTAGAAAAGGTGTTACTTTGGGAACAAAACTACCGCTTTCACAATAAGAAATAAATAATTTAACATTAAATGGACATTAACAAAAGAAGCTTTCGTAATATAACAGCGTAAACATTCGAAAAATGTTTTGATTCTTCAAGAAATTAAAGAGATGCAGTGACTAAACGATCCAAGAAATCTTTTTAACTACAAAGAAGTGACAAAATGCAAAGGGGGGGGGGATCAGCTAAAATCAAATAAACAGATAAAAATTCAAAAAAGAACATGGATGAAACCTTAAGCAAACAAAGAATGCAACGACATCGAAATAAAAGTTGCAACATATCATAAGCCTGAATTGCAAGAAAATAAAATAAAGGGAAAAACGTCTCTATATAAAGGTAAGTATATATTCCCTTCCTTTTCCCCTCTTCTAAAAGAAAAAAAAATAGCTGCAGTACAGCTAAAGACCAAAATACTCATTCTTAAAAAGTAGCTTTTTCAAAAAAAAACTACAGGGGAAAAAATTTCGAGACAAAAAAATTGTTTGGAACATTACAATATATCAACGTAGTTTGCAATTATTCATGGTCTTTTTTTTTAAAGAGACTGTGACAAGTTTCGAATACTTGACTCTATTTATTTGGATCATATTTTTGTCGATTGAATAACGACAAAATATTGTTTAATGTTTAATACAAAGAGAATAAATTTCTTTCCCTCTTTTATATTCTTAAGTTCAGTAATGAGTTGGAACAAAGTTACAAGAAAGGGAATTCTTTTCCAGATGGTGAAAAAAAATATATAATGTTCTAAAAGATATTTATATAGAGAACTATATCTCTTATATTTCATTAAATTATTACCTAGTGAATTAATTATTTAAATGAAAGTGTTGTTATAATAGCATATACATTATAAATGTCTCGTATATAAAATAAATTACCCTTAAAAATGGAACATTTAATGTATTAAGTAAATAAGATCAATTGTTTGAGAATTTTTCAGTATACTTGAAAAATATTGTTAAAATACAGTTGATTTTTTGTATTCGTTCTTTGTATATATTAATATTTTCGTTACTTTTTTCGCCATGCCTTTTGTTATGCGTTATTTTCTTTTAAATAGGTTTTGCTTATCTTAATGAAACATCGTTAAATTAATTTAAATAATTATTCGCGGAAAATTAATTTCATTTGAATATATTATGTGTACTAATACAAAACTAAAATAAAGTGTTACATATTTCGTTATAACAAGTCGTGAAAAATCACAAACGAAAGCAACACAATGAAATTAAAAAATACATATATTTATCTTAATCCAAATAGATCTCTGAATTCGAGATGTCTGAATATTCATATTTTCACTCGATGCAAATGATAATTTTTTCGATCTGGATGCCTTTTTAAAATGAGAGTTTCCTTATTGTTATAAAACAATTCTTTTATAAAAGCGTTTTAAATAGGGAACTTAAAAATCTACCAATATTTAGTTGAAGCACGAAAAATACAAATGCATTGAATAAAATGAGAATTAATTTCGATGTCAATATAAATTCATATATACTTATAAAATAAAATTTAAATTTAGAGTAATTTATTAACTATACAATGTCTGAAAGAGATTTTTTAAATAATGCTGAACATATAGAATATTTCAATCAATCTTTGGTATAAGTAATAATTTTTTAAAAATGTCTTTCGATTTAATTTAAATCTAAAATAACTGCAACACAAAATAAACTAAAAATTACTACAACGTTCAACATTTTATGCTAAACAATTTATTTCTCAAAACAAATAAGTAAAATGTTTTAAATTTATAGATATTGACGTGTTTTACATTAAACGTTTTAACGAAAAATTTACATTAGTTTTTCGCCCATCCGGTAAAGTGGTTAGCAACGCTGACTGTTGTGCCTTAGAGCATGGGTTCGAATCCCGGAGAAGACATGGCTATTTGTAAAAGTATAGTGCCTTCGCAGCATGAGAGTACTATAAATAGCCGTCGAGCCGCAAGTCCTCTTGTGAGGTTGGTGGAAAGGGAAGTGAGGTGGGAGGCTCCTGACCACCCCAGGTGTCTTCCCTCAATATCGGGGTGGTAACGAGCCAAATCAAACAGTCACATGTATGGTGCTCAAAGCTACGGCTAATGACAGGCGTCACTAAGTCCTTTGCCATGAAGAATTTCGTGGGCCTCGATCTGGTCTTTGTCGATCAGGTGGCATCAGTAACAACAACAACATTAATTTTAAAAACATAAATTTCTTCAAAGTCACTTCAGGAACACGGTACATTGTATAATCTCACATCAAGAATGAAAAATAGTGCACTTAAAACATTGGAACTAATTACATAATTATCTCACAAAATACTTTAAATCTTTATATCAAACTCTGTATGTTTTGTAAAATTCAAATTTAGAATCATTGACGAAAGGAAATCGAAATTACCCCATAACAGAGTAAAAAAATGCCCCCCTTTTTTGTGAGTTGAGTTTGATGGAGTTAAATATAGTTTTAAAATTAAATACAAAACTATTAATATTTTGATCAATTTATGTATTTTTAATGTCTTTGATCTTAAAGCGTCCGCCTCCCTCCCCCATTAATCCTCATGTTGAAGGCCTGCTAGAAATAGTTGTTATATGTATGCGGCCCGCGTGAAATAGTTGTATGTATGTGGCCCGGCTGAAAAAATTTTGAGTACCGCTGGTCCATATTATAGATACCATATGATTCTTACACCAATAAATCCAACTAACCTTAAAAAATGGCAACATTTAAACGATAAATAGAGTGTAAAGAACCTAAACATGGACAATGCGTGGGGGGAAAAAATTAAGGGGGGGGAGAGGGATTCCTAAAAACCGAAAAACGATTAAGCGGAACATTAAGTAAATAAATCGTTTAACATGCACCCGAAGTAGGTGAGGAAGATATATGAAAAAACAAACAGTAAACATGAAAAGGTAGAAAAATGTTAAGCAACGAAAGAAAGAAAAGGATTCTAAGAGGAACACCGATAAAACTTTGAACAAACAAACAAACAGTAACAAAATAAGAATAGCAACGTAATACACATAGAAGCAGCAGAACTGATTCGTAAGGAAATAAAGTAAGTGAACAAAATGTCCTCTACGTAAAGATGAATTTCGTTTTTCTTTTTTCCCTTCTCCTTCCAACAGAAAAGAAAAATCTCTGCTTCAATGTAATCTAAAAAGACCACGATAGACCTTCTCTATCTAAAGTGTCTGTATTTCTTTCTTGGCTTTTTAATAGGGAAACGGGGGGAAAAAATCTAGATGGGGAAAAAATACAAAAGATGAATGACACCCATGTGATCTACAATTATTCATCACAGTTTTTTACCTCGTCTCCTAACTTAGTTAACTCGACTTCATTTATTTGGATCATATTTTTCACGACTAATGTAATAAGACGTTGAAATGTTGTTACTTTAAAATGAAAAGATTGTTTCAGATTATAGGCTTTAAAAGATTCAATGATTATTAAATTAAAAAAAAAATTCTTTTTGAGTTAAATGGGAAAAAATAAAAGTTTTAAACGTAATAATTTGTAGAAAATTATCCTTTTTTTCTTAGAGGAACTACAAATGCGAAGCATTCTAAATTACTAATTCTGATAAATAATTAGAATTACATAATTCGCTTTATTTAAACAAATTTTCAGTTTAACATATATAATAACTAGTCATATAAAAGAAATTTAGGTCAATTCCTATTTAGATCAAAGAAAAATTTTATTTTAGCTACTTTTTATTAAATAGTTACAATTACTATAAATATGTATATTCATATGACAGAATCACAACATTCAGTGGTCATTAATTTTTATTCATTATCATTAAAGTGTCGTATTGTCATCCAAAACAATCGTGTCTATAAAATTTCAACTCAACTGAAGGCTTTAAAATGCGAGAAAAAAAATCTTTTAAAGTTTTGACCCAAGTCACCAAAAGGGTCGCTAAGTCGCCAAAAATGATGCCAACGTGGATGTATTTGTAATTCTTTGAATAATCAGTTTTAATCAATTAATTTTTATTCATTATAATTAAATTACTGTATTGTCAACCCAAATGATCATGTATATAAAATTTCAGCTCAATGGAGCGCTTTAAAATGTATTTTATTAACGATTGAAAATTCCACCAAGATAAATAAATATATAGAGAGTGTGAGCTAATAGTAGGAATTGAAAAAATAAAATACAAACATATTCAATGCTTCTCAAACAGTGCTTGCGTCATTTACTAGGAATTGTGTCTGTTCAATGATACATATCTGATTTTTTGGCTAATTTAGGGAGAAATATTTTGTATATAAACAACTTCAAGATGTGCAATTCACTTCAATATTCAAGCTATTTGCATAAACTGACTTCGGAAAATGAACATGACTCACTGGACGAGGTCGACTCAACAAAAAAGAATAAATTATACACAATGCTGATAGCAAGTACACGAATAAAATTGAAGAATTAACAGGAACCTTAATTGAGAAAACTTTGGTAAGGATTTTTTTTAAGGATATGTGCATAAAAAATAAAAAAATTTTTATCAAGAAACTTCAGGAAATAACTCAGGTATTAAGTTATTTTAAAACAATCAAATTATTTCTGTTTTTTTTCGTATTACAGTTATTGATTAATGCAGCTATTAATTTATTTTTGCTTAATTTTTAACTGATTTTTAAATATATATTTTAATTTTATTTTGCCGTCATTTTCTATTTTTAGTACTTCTTAATATGAAATTTTTAGAATCTCTTACAGACACGAAGAATCGAGTGTTAAGTGTTTTAATTACAATTTTAATAATTATAATTTATATGAATAGATTATTATGTATTATCATATAATCAATATTTTGCATGTGTGAGAAATAATAGATTAAAAAAATTTTCAATGGAGGGTTAATGATTGGAATATTGAAGGGATATATAAAAAGTAATATACTATTATTTAAGCCTTAAAAAGTGCTATTTAAGTATTATTATCGCTAACAATTATTCGAATATTAGATCAATTCATTAAAACATATGAAAAAAGAACCTTTTATTTTAGATCTTATTCTCAATTCGCACTACTTGTACGTCACAAAATTTCTCTAAAATTCTTAGCACTATTTTTAAATAATTATCTAATGCATAAACAAACACGCATTACTGGTTAAAGACTCTGGCATAATTAATAATGTTGAAATAAAATTACATTTTATATCCACTACAATAACTTATTCTTCATATATACAGTGTTAGAAGAATTTAAATTACCTAACTCTTCTTGGATATTTCAAAATGATAAAAATGGGAGCTAAAACAATTTTCAGATACAACCCGAATTATTAAAATAAACGTACCAAATAATCTCATATGCATACCTTTATTTAATTATCCTTGAGTTAATAAAATGCCTATGCAAAAAATTATAATAGTTAATTAATAATTAAAATAAGAATTAATAAACTGTTTTGCATTAGAAAAAATCTAAACTTTCATTTAGAAATTATATAATTCCCACGGAAGTATTAAGGTATCCGACTACGTTCAGAACCGTGATTTTAAGAAAGCGCATAAATGGGTAATTTTCATGATATTTAGTGGCACTTAGATTAGAATACATGTATAAAATTGTTTTAAGGACATTTTGGCAAAAAAGAATTATTTAAATGCACTATTTCGGCAAAAAATTAACTTAGAATAACACTTTTTTCAAAATGTTCTCCTTTTCTGAAAAATGCTTCTATTATAATAACATTCTGCCTGTATATAACTCAAACCTCTGTACAGAGGCTCAACTATGAATTTTGAAACATTCACATTATTTTCAGAGTTACAACCATTTGAAATAATTATATGCGTTTTTTTTCTTAAAATTTCTCCCCTCTGTTGTCGTAAAACATGGATAAACCCACTTCTAAGTTATGTATTTCAAAAATTCTAGTTGAGCCTCTGTACAGAGGTCTGAGCTATATACAGGCAAAATACTACTATAATAGAAGCATTTTTCACAAAAGGAGAATATTTTGAAAATTGGTCATTCTAAGTTCATTTTTTGTCAAAATATTGTACTTAAATATTTTTTTATAGTAATACTATTCTTAGAACAATTTTATATACATTTTCGAATCTAAGGGACACTAAATATTATTAATATTATCCATTTATACGCTTTTGCAAATTCGCGATTCCGAACATAGTCGGATACCTTAATTAATACATAGCATAAAAGTAATCAGAAATTTATAATTTTAACCTACTTCCTCAACAATTTTTGGCAAAGCATTTACAAATATTGATCCAGAAACAACGTATTCACCCGATATGGCACTAAATGATTTTTTATTATTTCCACAGTCGAAACTCACTTTTCGTTGTCACACCGTTTTGATCCGACTTAGACACGAAAAAATTGGATATAAACCTTGAAGGGGTGTCATAAAATGACGTAAAGGAGTGTTTCGAGGATTTTAAAGTAGTTTATTGAAATAAAAAAAAATGATTATTTTGAAGGAAATATGAAACATTTTGGTTATCAATCCAATACCTTTTGTTTAACTATAGCATTTCGAATACTTTTTTTAAATTAGAAATGAAAAAGGTAAATTATTTCCGCTATTCAAAGAAATGTAATTGAAAATATGCAAAAACGTTGTTAAATTTTCAAGAAATTCCAACAGAATATCCATACGTGAAGTACAATAATCAACTAAAATAGCGAATATTTCAAATAATTAGTAAAAAAAAAACATGATCTTTAATTATTTCGTTAAAAAAAAATATTTATAACACTGTGGCGAGCAGATACAAGCACTTTAAAATATCAAACATATTTGTAAAATTGCCACAAATTATTTGGGAATTAATAAAACTAAATAAAGAAATTATCTGAAAATGTTAAAACTATAAACCATTCATATAAGTATGATTATTCCAATAAATAATTTTAACTTCTCAGCATATCTCTTTCAAACTCTCTACTATAAGTTTGTATAATCCAAAACGCAAGACCTTAAAGACACAATTCTTCAAAGTCATAAAATAATGATCCTAACTATTAACGTCACACTTTTAAGCAACATGAGAGCTGTTGGCTTACTTACTCGGGAGAATAGAGCTCACCCAAAGGGTTTCGAGCTGCGTACCGACTCTCCGAGAAGTTACTTTATTTGTGTACTCTACAAAATAAATATACAAAATGGTCCCGAATGAGGGACCCTCTCCAAAATTCTTGAGAATAAGGGGAGAACACAGTAAAAGTATTTTACAATTTTATATAGAAATGGCGACGGACCTTGAAGTTTTGAACCACGGTCGAGTGAAGAGAACAACACCCGAGTCGGGGGGGGGGGCGGGGGCTCGAAGGTAACACAGCACGCCAGTTGTAGAATTTTGAGCCTTGACAGATTTAATATGTATCGGCCTTACTACACGGCGAGTCTACAGTGGCACTAGGGCTCGAACTCATTACTCCCCCTCCCGCGAGGCTACAAGTTCGTGAACATAACCACTAGGCTACCGTAGCCACCACAAAATCCAAAAGGCATAATTCTTAAATTATGCAATCGTAAAATAATGCCCCCGAATAAACAGTTTAATTACAAAGGTAAAAAAAATTATGAATATCTCAAAATGTATAACAGTAACAACAAAAGGAATAGGCCAATAAATGCATTTTTAATGAGTTGAAAAACTGTAATAAATATATCGGCTTAAGAAATGATTTATGAAAACATTTTTCCAGTGAATAAGAAATAATCCTTTAATGCTACATTAGATACATTTTAAAAGTTAAACCAGTAAGCAAAACACAAATTTTTTAAACTTTCTAGCAGTTCAGAAGTTATTAAATATTAGGAAAAAGTTAAAACCAAAAACGTCGACATGAAAAAAAAAGGGAAATTTAGGAGGGGAAAAAATTCAAGCGTAGTAAATAAACCCGAAAAGGGAGGGAAAATGTCGAAAAAAAGGGGGAAATTCTAAAAAGAAGTCGATAAAACTCTGAGCAAACGAAAGAAAAAAGAGCAACAACGGAAATGAAAATAGCAACATATTACTCTGAGAAGCAGAGCCCAAATTCTGAGGAAAATGAAGCAAGCGAAAAATGTTTTCATCGAAGAGTTGAATTCCGTTTTTTATCTCCCGGGGAAAAAAATGAGGCATCATGAGTATGGTATAAAAAGATTAGAATAGTACATCCTTATATAAAAGTGTTTTTCTTTCTTTTTAATGAAGAGGGTAAGAAAAATTTATGTGACAGAAATATTTAGGAGATGAATGATGAACATGGGGTTTACAATTATTCTTTGTGGTTTTCTTTTTAAATTTATCGTTTCCTTCACAAATTCTTCTGATAAGTTTAATGTACTTGACTTCATTTATATGGATCATATTTTCACGATTTAGTAGTAAGTTGTTGAAATAATATCCGTTTAAAAGGGAAAAAAATATTTTTCCCTCTTTCAAGCAGATGTGTTAAAAATGTATATGTATTTTTTTTTAAATAAAATGTACAAAACGTCTTTACACAGGATATCTTGGCGGGGAAAAAAGTTGCCTTTAATGAAAAAAAACACTATTCATATTCAAAGCAGCGTTGCAAAAATGTAAATATTTTATCTAAAAAATTTAAATAATAGAAGAAAACTTTTTATTTCCTACAGGGATTTTACAAAATTAAACATTTCTTCTGGTAGTTAAAATGATTTTTTTAAAAATCTCTTCTTACAAAACATTAGTTAACAGTTGTTAGGTTAATTAGACATTTCATCCACAAAAAATTTAATTTTTAGTTTTTATGCCCATGTAATTCTTTAAAAATTAAAAGTAATGTATTTTTATAACGTTAAATTAAAAAAAATTCATTAACCTGAAATCGGTTGAATTTGAGTTAAAAATATAATAGACATTTTTCAATAAAAATTATTTTAGAAAAATGTATGGAACAAAGATGATTTTAAAACTTGAATTAAAATATTTTCATTTCCTAAATGTATACGTATCATTAAATTTATAATATTTCCTTCCTCTATTTAAATACTTGAATAGTATTCAATTTAGAAATACTCTTCATTTTTAATTAATTTATTTTTCATATAAATTGAAGGTTTAGATTCTGTATAACATGCGAAAAGAAATACGGACATGAAATACGTCACCATTTCTCTAAGAGAAGTAATATTTAAAAAATCTTTTTAACGTCAATTCCTACTCTTTGTTAGAGAAAATGTACGGGCGCCATCTGATGTAGCTAATTGTAACTACAAGGGAAATAACGAAGAATAAATTTAAAATTAAAAGATGAAATTTAATTAATGAATTAATATTTGAAAAAATTATATTAACATCAAGTGTCATTCACTACAAGCTTAAAAAAAATTATTTAAACTTGATTGGATGAAAAGAAATTATTTTATTAACGATTGAAAATTTCACCAAGATAAATATATAGAGAGTGTGAGATAATAATAGGGATTGAAAAACAATAAATTTATATTCATTTTCAAATACATGCTTCAAAATATGTAAGAAAATGCATACAAACGAGAAAATACAATAAAAATGTTATAAGGTGTTCCTATTGCAATCATAATACTTTATGAAAATTTTCAAAAATGTGCTTCAAGGGGAAAATGATATCTATGAGAATGAAATATCATATCAGGAAAAACGTCTGAACGATGAATAATTGAAATATTTGATATTTAACAAACAAAAAGCTTTCTACACATCTCAAATAAGAATTTTCTTAGAGAATATAAATGTTTTCTTAGATATTTATTCTAGGTATTTTCGCAATATGTTAATATATTATTCTCCTGGAAATATTTCAGATACAAATTGAGACACGATTCTATTTATACTCATTTTTATTTAAATTATTCATATATAATCTGTACACTTTGTTACAAAAATGA
This sequence comes from Trichonephila inaurata madagascariensis, assembly GCA_019973955.1. Lineage (NCBI taxonomy): Eukaryota > Metazoa > Arthropoda > Arachnida > Araneae > Nephilidae > Trichonephila > Trichonephila inaurata. Next base: position 665,227 of record BMAV01022970.1, read on the forward strand.
ACAGCCCGAAAAAGGATTGTGATAACTATAATCTAATTTGCATTTAAATAAAAAATATTTCATTTAGAATTGATTGAATATAAAAAAAAAAAAAAACCTAAAATCAATTTTTTCTGAAATTCTCTATACTCTGTTTTGTGCTACAATAATTACGTGAGATATGCCAACATTGATGGAAACCATTTTTTTTTAAATTTCTAGTGAAATACTTGAAATCTTTTTTTTATTCCTCTTGATTATTTTTCTTTATTTATAAATATAATTACTAATCAAAAAAATATATAAGTAAGTGAAATGAATTTATTTTATGAGGTCTTTACTAGAAAGAATTCATTTCATTTCATTTTATCCCAGTTTATATCCGATGAAAAATGTAAGGTGCAGTAGACAACACACATAAAATAATTCGCAAGTTAAATTAAACTTTTTCTTTCTGGCAAAAGAATCGAAACATATAAATAGCCATAAATTCAGCAGATCCATTTACTCATCATGTTATCTTTGAACTCGACGTAATATCATCTCGATAAACAAAGAAATTAATAATAAAAAATTAAGTAACAGTAGATACAACGCTTAAACAACACACATATTCATAAATTAAACACTAGAAATTTTTTTCGTGGAAAATATATCAAGTAAAATAAATAAAGAGTTATTATTTTATTTAATAATATACTTTAACAAGTAGTGTAACAAAAAATTTTTTTAAGTCAATTCCTACTTAGATCAACAAAGAAAATTTTTATTTTTGCTACTTTTTATTAAATAGTTATAATTAATATAAATATATATACACACATGGCAGAATCACAACATTAAGTGGTGACTAACTTTTATTAATTATAATTAAAGTATCGTATTGTCATCCAAAACAATCGTGTATATAAAATTTCAGTTCAACAGAATATTTTAAAAAGTGAGAAAAAAAATCTTTTAGAGTTTTGACCCAAGTCGCTAGAAATGAAACCAACGTAGCTGTATCTGTAATTCTTTAAATAATTAGTTTCAGTCAATTCATTTTAGTTAATTATAATTAAATTATTTTATTTTTACCCAAAACAATACCGTAGAAAATTTCAGCTCAAATGAGCGCTTTAAAATGTGAGATAAAAACCTTTTCAAGTTTTGACACAAGTCGCCAAAAGGGTCGCTAAGTCGCCAAAAACAATGTCAACGTGGCTGTATTTGTAATCCTTTGAATAATTAGTTTTAATCAATTAATTTTTATTAATTACAATCAAATTACTGTATTGTCATCAAAAATTATCATGTATATAAAATTTCAGCTCATTCGAGCGTTTTAAAGTGTATTTTATTAACGATTGAAAATTCCACAAAGATAGATAAATAAATATACAGAGAGTGTGAGCTAATAGTAGAAATTGAACATTATCGTAAATAATAGACACAAAAAATAGAATTAAACAGTATATAAAACACGATTATTTAATATGAATTTTAGATAGAAATGTGCATTATGAAACAAAGAAAAGAGAATAAGGTAAGGTTATTTTTAATTCCAGTCTGTTTAAGAAAGAATCGATGTAATCCCGGAAGCGGATCAATAGCCTTTAGTTAAGGATGTGGATTACACGTAATGACTCTTGAGAGATAATGAAGATTTCCGAAAGTGATTCTTTAAAGGTCATCAGTTTAGATTTAATCCTTGTTATTCCTTAACAAATATTCCAAATGTGCATTTATCACGTTCTTCGAATATCCCCAAAAGGATGTTATTTAATAAAAATTATAATTATCAAAATATTGATATTTTAGAGCTTCGTTAATGTTCTAATTTGGCAACCCCCTTCAGACCCTTGAAATTTTTATAGATTATAATCACATGTATATAGCACGTAAAATTTAATGAAGTATGTTATTAATAATTTATTTTATTAATTATAAATAATTATTTATTCAATAATTTATTTTTTACTGTTTTTAAGGTACCCGACCACGTTCGGAATCGTGATTTTAAAAAAGCGCATAAATAGATAATTCTCACGATATTTAGTGTCACTTAGATTAGAATATATGTATAAAATGGTTTTAAGAACATTATGACAAAAAAAAAAAAAAAAA